>JAFJYG010000500.1:0-39874 GCA_017366145.1 Cadophora sp. M221
GAATGGTGGAGGGCGGGGAGGTGGATATGGGGATAGAAATGGGGGTGGGTTCGGCGGAAGAGATGGTGGAAGAGGAGCCAGCTTCTAGACCAAGCTGAGCGTGTGTGATATCGGTGTATACTAGACGGCCTGGGTGGATCTTCTTCATGTGCCATACCTTTTCATTGTGTATCGAGATGGGGTGTATCAAAAGAGCGGTTAAGAACGAGGGAGGATGGAAACGAAAGGGAAGCAAAGCATGTAGGAATTGTTCTGGGCGTTCTGTCGTTTTGGGTTGGGTAGTAGACATCATTGCAGAGCGTTTGGGACTGGGAGCTATCTATATTCTTTGGATGGCAGGCAGCTAGCCACCAGAGGGAATACCGGGTGGTTCCTCGCCTTTTCTATGATGGGCCACCTTTGTATTTTTCATAGCAATAATTCAACTCTACTTCCACTTGATGACTTCTTCTTGACTTGTGCTGCCTCTGTTCGATGTAAAAGTCAACTACGCTTCTGAATATCCGGTTCAGTGGCAGAATAAACATATAAACTGCTGAGTGCATCACCCTAAGTCTCGACATCTAGGCAAAGCGGCCTGTGAAGCGATTGGCTAGAGACAATTAGTTCAACAGCAAGCCAAGAAAACGCCTTTCACTTGACTCCATCTCCAGCAAGAACAAACACACCTCGAAAATAACCAACTGGATTATCTCAAACGTTCCGCATCTAATAAAGCTCCAAGAGTTCGCCAAACGAGCCCTGCAAAATGGACGCCTTCATCTCCCGCAAGAAGAGAAAACCTTCCCCGCCTAACGAAGTCGCCACCCAACCAACCACGACCGCAGAGCAAGGCAACAAGCCCACCTTCGCTACCCCTGACGACTCGGAAACAGAGTCAACAGACTTCAAACTAGCTCTCCTCTCATCCCTCCACCCAGGAACAGACCAGCAACTTCTCCTCGATGTCTTACTAGAAAATGATGGATCTGTACTTGACGCTTCGACAACACTCACTAGCGATTCATCACCACCCAGAAAATCCTCTTCATCAGCAACAATTCCCACAGCAGCCTCAACTGCAGCAGCAACAGGCTACCAAAGCTCCCTCTCCACATTCCTCTCAGAGAACCAACCCCTATCCACATCCCCAGCCACATCCCCATCCAAATCTCTCCCCAAACCCCCCAAACTCCTCTCCAAGCGCGGCAAAACACTCCACCTCTACTCACCCTCCGACATAGAAACCCACACACCCTGCTCCATCATCCACAACTTCCTGCCGGCCGATGAAGCCAACGCCCTCTTGCGGGAGTTGCTCCTCGAAGCGGAGACTTTTGAGAGGAGTACGTTTAAGCTGTTTGATAATGTGGTGCAGAGTCCGCACACGGCTTGCTTTTATGTAGAGAGTACCGAGGAGATGAGGGTGCAGAAGACGGAGTATATTTATAATGGGGGGAGGCTGGATGTGAGTTTCTTTTCTTTTTGATCCATGATTTTGCTTTTATATTATCCTGTATATTTTGTTTTAGTTTGAGTTTCGGGGCAAATCGCATTTTCTCTTCCTCCTCGTGTCTTACTCTGAGGAAGCACTTTCGTCGTTTCCAATATCTATTCGACCATGTCATCTTCGTTATCCTTCCTCGAGGTCATCAAAAACTAACATATCCCCAGGACGTACGCCAGCTAACACCACGTATGCTCTCCATCGCCCCCAAAGTAACAACTGCAGTCAACGCTTCAATCCTCCGCCGTCAAAACTCCAACTCCAACTCCCAAAAACTCAAACACCAATCTCCGCACCCCTGGAAACCCAACGCCGCTTTCGTGAACTGCTACAACGGGCCCACCGAGAGCGTAGGCTACCACAGCGATCAACTAACATATCTCGGTCCCCGCGCTGTAATCGGTTCGATCTCACTGGGCGTCGCGAGGGAGTTTCGCGTTAGGAGGATCGTACCTGTTGATGACGCTGATACCGAAGAAGGGTCCGGATCAACTTCAACCAAACCCTCAACTTCAAAAGTCGGTTCCAAAGAGAAAGAGAAAGACAAAGACAAATCAGACATCCAAGGCCAAATCGCCATTCACCTCCCCCACAACTCCCTCCTCATAATGCACGCCTCCATGCAAGAAGAATGGAAACACTCCATCTCCCCCTCCCCCTCCATCATCCCTCACCCCATCTCGGGCAACAGGCGCATCAACATCACCTACCGCGACTACAAGGACTACCTACACCCGAAGTTCACGCCGAGGTGTAGGTGTGCGGTTCCAGCTGTGCTGAGGGTCGTACAGCGGAAGAGGGAGAATTGGGGGAGGTATTTTTGGATGTGTTTTGCGGGGAATGTCCCTGGGAAGGAGGGGTGCAGTTTTTTTGAGTGGGCGGTTTTTGATGAAGATGGAGTGCCGGTTTGGAAGGATGTTGGGGGAGGGTGCGAGATGAAGACCGGGATGAGGACGGAAAACGGTGATAGAGGTGGAGATTGTGCTTGAGGCTTTGCTGAATGTCGTGTATCTTCAAGTCATGCTCTTACTTGTGAATTGGTAGCTGGTGGCGAGTTTCCCTCATCTCTAGCTTGCTCCTTGAAAGAATCTTGATGCTATGTTTTTTCATTCCTACGTCGATTGAAAGTTGACTGTTACGTCGTGGATTTTATTCCTGTGCAGTCTCCTAGAGACGTCACATGTCCTATCAAGATATATAGTTAAAAGTATACCCACGCCAAGCCGAAATTTGCACAGTCCCATTTACTGTACATTTTCTGGCTCCCTATAACTTTCTGTATTTCTCCCCTCAAGCATTGTAAGGAAAAAAAGAGTCAAATTGATCATTTAAAGTTGTTATTACAATTATTTGGATCGTGTGTTGCGGTACGAAAGGCGTGGCTTTCGCTTAGCTGTGTCCTCCTCAGCACATTGAGACCTGTTTTCAGTACTCGCAGCAATGTTTCCTCTGCAAGTTTCTCCAATATCTATATGCAGTGTGCCATGTTTGCCTCACTTCCATAAAGGAGGGGAACAGCTCACAGGGCTCTAATTGGATATTTTCCTGTTAATCTGGCAGCCTACGGCTGCGGGAAGCTGCTGCCCCAAAGTCACACAAGTAGACGCAGCCTCGACCAGTTGGCTTCCGTAGCATAGGAAGTGAGTCCCCACCAAAAAGTTTTTTCAAAATCTCCTTTCTGGATTCTGTTTTTCAACTCGCGCTTTCAACGGCCACTATGAATACCATGGCAGATTTCGGCGCTGTAGCGGGCGCATCGGCGTCTTCACGTCAGCTGTCCAACTACTTGACAGCATCATCAAACTCAAATCCTTCATCGACAACTTCCGCGAGGCTCCAGACGAGATCAAATGTTTGATCGAAGAGATAGAGCTCATGGGTATGGTCATGGTAGAGTACGGTCCGAAGACACAAGATGGCGATCAAAGACATGACTATCATCAGCCGTCACCATTGGTAGAGAAATGCTGGGAGATGTGCGGTCGAGCAAGTCAAAGCTTCGAGGCCATTCTGCGGCAGTTGGATGCAGAAATTGGAAAACGCAGAGTCTTTGGCAGCTGGAAAGCAGTCCTGGAGAAAGGCAGTGTGGAAAAAATGCAAGAGAGATTGAAGAGTGCGCACTTTCCACTTACAACAGCCACTCAGATACATCACGCGTGAGTGCTACTCTTATACTACTGAAGCGAGAACGCATCTAACGACTGGTAGGAGGGTTAATCACCACCTCCATGAGGTTCAAATGCGCGAGATCAAAGGACTCGCCAAGTCGATGGAAGTGGTTGTATCTCTGACTCTTGGCAGGCAGGCTACTGTTGCACCTCTCACATCCGGAACAACAAGGGCAGAGTACGACGCCATTCCTTACCAAAAAGAAGGTTATTCAGAACACGGTGAAATACGCAGACACTGCCGGGTTTTGTTTACTGTCAGCTCCCCTTCGTGGCTCAAGATCACCACACGGGCGATAGAGTTTTTCGCCCAAAAGACAATGTAACAGCGGAATTGGGGATATCGAATCTATAATGTGGTTCCATTTGAGTCTCTAATTTTCCGTTATGCGATCAGGGGGGACATTGCCAGCATGAAATGTCTTTTCGATGAGCGACTTGCCTCACCTTATGACATGACAGACCGGGGGTTAAATCTTTTAGGTGTGAGAAAAGACAAACATCCAACGGCTGCATTCGTTTGATTGACACTCATCAGCTTGCCACCCGAGAACACCAAATCGACGTTTGTCGCTTTTTACTCTCGCTCGACGCCACTGTTGAGATTGAACATCCCCATGACTTGTAAGGCTTCCAAACCGAAAGTGGTACAAAGTATGCTGATACCTATATGTAAGTACTACATTCTCCTGGGTCATGTCAACAGCAGACAGAGCGCTCAGCCCACAGCAACATCTTGAACTTCTAAAGCTAGTAGTGTGGTGGGGACAGCCCCTCGATTTCTTTTGTCACATGACTGCGCCGGTTCTTCGCACATATAAGGAGCCAACACTTGATTACAGAACATCAAGAACGCAACACCACATATATTCTATTTATTAGAACCTTTTTCCCTCCCCTTCTTTGCCAATTCGTACTCTTCAGATATGTGGTATCTTTGGATTTGATTAATCTGTTGTTTCCTAAACCTAGGAAACTCCTTCGGTGGCTCGCTACATGCTACCCTCTTGTTGTGTGGTTTATTGGGCTTTATCCCTCCCACAGTAGTGAAACATGACGGCGAAGTCCTCCAAGATCCTTTCTAAAACTGGCGATCATCTCGACTCCCCATCACTGGAGACAATGAATTGGTCAAATGGCTGCTCGGCGTCACCCACTCCACTTATTGGCAGAACACCATTCAAGATCGTCTCCAAATCACCCTCAAAGTGTGCTTCGACGGAGTTCAGCCCCACATGGCATCTTTGTTTCGAGGATTACTTCCGAATACTGAGATTGATGCTAGTGTCTCGATGGTGAAAGATAAATACGGGAAATCCTTTCTCCATTGCTTTGCATTGAACTTGGGTCAGCTGTATGGTATGGCTATTCGGAATTTTCATGTAAAAAGTTGGGGGAACGACTACACAGCCATACTCGAAGTTGTCAAGTCCAAGGTCGAATTTCAACAGGTTCTGACTATCTTGCGCGATTTGATCATTCATTCTTCTAATCTCCATAGGAGAGCTTTTGTCGTTAAATATTCTTATGACGACAGGAGAAGACCTGCGTTCGAAACTCCCTTCTCAGCTATCGTTTCAGGGGTTATGGAACAAGATCTATTTCGCCCAGCGACCGGCGATCTAGTGCCAGAAGTGACCAACATTTCGGCGGCGATTAGAATCTGGCTCCAGGAGCTAATGGACTTAGGTATCAATATTGTGGATTATGGTCAAAAGGAGAAGGAAGTTCAGATATTTGGATCTGTGAACAACGTCTTTCATTCAATGGTCGTTTACATCAGCCACGACCAAACAATGACCGTGTCTTGGTGCGAGCATGTTTATTTTACGCTTTTGTTCAACTTCGGACCTACGCCTTGTGATTGGAAGTTTTGGTGTATAGAGCACCTCGGTGATGCATTTGGCGAGTTCTGGGACATGGTCGACCACCCGGAACGCGTCATTCCCGGCTCCTGGGATGAGAGTCACGATGTGCTCAATGAAGAATGAAGATGGGCTTGGCTTGGCTTGGAGAGGAAACTTTTTTCTATCTCCGTATCTTCTTGATTGGAATACTATTTCGTTGGGTCGGGAGAATAACAGTGACAAAACCGCAGTCGGCAATCAAATAATTGTAACAAGCTTCATGCCCCCCTCCCCCAACGTACCTGTACCAAACTACTTTTAATTGCAGAAATTTGTTAATATTTCCCCCCTGACTGCTATGTCATCATTATATATTGCTCAGAGCTCTCAGCAATGTCCGCAGTCCCGAGTCTCTTGCCATCAACGCTCCTGGTTCGTCAAATTCAACAACGGTCCCAGCAGACATGACCACAGCCAAATCGACGAGATAAGTGAAGCATATCAATACTAGAGCGATGCACTAAATTCTGTTCGCCGGGCCTGAATAGGCAGGTGTTTCGGGGCTTGTCGTGAGCCACAGCGGCAGGAAGTCTCATCCCGGTGGGGTGGCTACAATTTTGATACACAGGCACGAGATCGACAATATGAAAATATTGTCTAGAGGAAAGAATCAACTAGTTAGAGATTCTCATATTATTCAATGTTATAGCCATAGAATACATCTGGGTAGCAATCAGTTGCCTCTTATTGGGATGTCAACAAGCACGTTATTCCAACATTGGCGAGGGAAATGGATAGGAACTCGCCCATACTCACAGTGTAATATCATTCATTTATGGCTTGGACTGGTTGGTAAAATATATTCACGTCTCTCTGAAGAGAGTAAGATGGATTCTAGTGAATGCATGGAGTGAAAGATAGCAATGAGTGATGATGCGACTTTCCCTAGCTTCTGTGCTTTAGCAAAGCTCTTGAAAACAAGCCAAGTCGCATTTGCAGCTCTGATCGAAGTTTTCGTAGGTTTTCAGAAGAAGATTATTCGACTAAAGTCTCGACTTACTCTTCACTTGGGAAAATTTCATCCCTTTCTTCATCCCCTCCATACATCCACCACAATGTCTCACGAACTTGTTCTCTTCCCCCAGCTTTACGGCAAGGTTTGAGTAAACGGAAATATCGTTTCCTACCAGGACGCCAACATCCCAATTAGATGCCACGCGCTTCACTATGGTAGCGCCGTCTTCGAAGGGATCCGCGTCTATAATAGCTACTTTCGAACCTTGCTCAACACGCCCAGCGTCTCCTCGATGGATGCAAGACATGTGAGATGGAAGTACCCTACAGCCGAGTCGAACTCGAGAATGCTTGCAGAAGTATCGCAAATATCAATAACATCAAGACCAGATATCTTCGACCCATTGTCTTCCTCGATGACACGGACCTCCGTGTTCCTGGCGTAGAGTGCAAGACCATTGTTGCGATTCTTGGCATCGTGTACGGGCAGTCCGTCACTCCCGGGAACCAGGTAAATCCCTCCCTCCTAATACCGCACATCCACCCAATTCAAAAACTTCAAAAGCTAACCTGTTTTGAAAGCAACTAATGACAGCACCATGGCGCCGCCCAACAGCAAACTGCTTCCCCGTCCAAACCAAAAACGCCGGCGAATTCGTCACCGCGCGACTATCCAAGAACGCAGCCACCCGAAACGGCGACACAGATTGAATATTTTTCGACACAAGTGGCAACATCGCCGATGGCTCAGTCGTCAATTTCTTCTTTGTCAAAGGACGTGAGATCCACATACCAGCCACGACCAATATCCTTCCTGGCATCACACAGAAATACATCAATGCCATTGTGAGGAAATATGGATACACGATCATCGAGCGAAATATCATACCCGAGGATTTGCGGGCGTTTAGTGAGGCGTTTGTGAGTGGTTCTGCGGCGGAGTTGGCGGTCATTACGAAGATTGATAATGTGAAGTTTGAGGAAGGTCCGGTGTATAGGGAGCTGCTGGAGGCGTATCATGATTTGATCCGTAGGCCGGAGGAGTAGCAAGATGCCTACTTGAGCATTCAGGGTGGTATTGGCCTGTAGGGTGTGGCTCAAGATTATTGGTTTTGGGCGATTGGCGTGCAAATGGCAACTGGGATCAATGGCTTTTGCTTTTAGGTAGACACGAAGAATTGATATCGGGTGTGAAATTTCTGCATTCTATTAATTCTCTTCAATTCGCTCTTTTAAATATGGGTTTCTTCCAAGCTTGGGATAACCACTTTAGTGATGCTTCCAGAGGAAAAGATTAGGCGAAGAAACCAGCTGCCATGTAAACAAACAAGGACAGCGAAGCTGCCACCAAATAAAAAGTGATTCCAGTGATCTATGTGGGATGCCCAAAACAAACTATCCAATTCTCCTAGCAATGGTATAACGATATAGAAAGCGACTTATTGTTGCGATATATTATAAACAAAGCTCCTACCTCCCCAGCCAATTCCTCATTTACCAGCACGTGACATAAACACTCCTCCGCCAATCCAAGCCACTCCTAATGGGGACGCTAAAGGACTGCTCCTTTGCCGCATAAGTTCCTTTCAAGAATCCGAGCGTATTACTAGCGACCGAGTCTTCGTCCTTTTCATTTGGATTGTACGTCTTCCAATCGTTCGGCCCAGCTTCGAAATCCAATACCACAGCAGGGAGCTCGGCTTTCGCGGCAGCATTGAGAGCAAATATTATACGGGACGAGCCATCTTCATTGCCTTTGACCATAAATTGAAGTCCGCGAGTGTAGGAAGATGATGGGATGAACAGCTTCTGCTTCAATATCTGGATTGACTCATTCGCGGGAGTCAACGCTGAGGTCGAGAGAGGCGGGAAGCGTATCAATTTGGCTGCGGGTGAGCCGAGCGCCGCATACAAAGTAGCACCCCGCCAGTAAAACGAAATTGGTAGTGTAAAACTATTCTTAGGATATCGCCAGGTCGTTTCTACAGATACGATGGATGATACATCGATTTCTGGAGGCAAGGTTGTCAAGCCTAATGGTTTAAAGGGGATTTTCGTGTGGCGGATGACAAAGCCTTTGGTAGTTGACCCATATACTGACGCGCGAAAGAGCACATTGGATTCTGCTGAGAAATGGTGATCTACCTCCATGTAAGCATGGTAGTTCGGCAACTAGATAAGGAACACTGAATACCTTGAGAAATAAGCATTAAATCCGACACTCCACGACGAGAAAGTGTGAACATGGAATTCTTTTCTGTATCGATATTCAGGAAGCAGAAATCCAACTCGCTTTGGGGCCAAAGCAGCCAAGGACTGTTAGGGATGAAGACTGGTGCTGACTTTTGCAATATTCCTGCTTTCGCCTTGTGATGAAACCAGTGTATATCTTTCGAATCGTTGACGATGGACAAAAACCATATAGCGGGGTCGCCAACAATTTTGACCGGAGTTATATCGTCTTCTGAAGTTTCAGTTTCGGAATCGGTGTCAGAATCTTCCGCTCCTTTATTGCGCGGTTCTGGCTTTTGTTTGTATCGGTATACAGTCGCAGATTTCTCTCCATGATTAACCGTTGCGCAATGATGAAACCTCCAGTCTCCGCGGTATTCCTTGAGTTTATTCTTGATGTACGGCCCTCTAATGAAATCCGCCAGCGGAAGGTCCTCGTCCATGGTCTGGGTATGCCAAGTCGGTACAGACGAACAATCTGTGGTGTCGCTTCTCAGGCTTTGCTCGACTTTAGCATTTTGGTCGAAACATCCAACTTCAACCCTTTCCTGCCCATCTTGGATATTCCAAAAACTGCGCAGCCCAAGGATTTTGGCAAAGTAGTTTTGGATCTTGTCTGGATATCTCAGTAACACTTCTCCCCATTCTCGAACGAACATATGATAGCCCCAGTTTAGATGATCACCTTGATCATCAAAGGAACTCAGCCATCGTGGCAACGCATGCGCATAGAACTCCTCGGCCATCAAAGATAAATCAGGGGTGTGCTTCGGGATGAGCATATCGTAACTATCCTCTCTTCCCTGATATGATATGAGTTTCGCAAACATGTGCGGGGCGTATCTGCTCTGGACTCGTACACATGTCCAGAAATTCGGAGATCTCAACAATTCCTTGATCTCCTCGTATGACTTTTGACTCGCGCCTGCCTCTTGTATGTGATGGTGCCAGAATATCGAAGAGTATTTGAGAAAACCATGGTCTGTCGAATCGTCATTCAGCTCAGAAATATTGAAATTTGCGTAACAATCGTAGCTGAGGTAAGTCAAGCAACGCTGCCCCAATTCCGTATGGCCTTCTTTGAAATTGATAAAGAATTTGTAGCAGCTTTCGGTTACGAAATCGATCGTTGTTGGATCCTGGGTGAGGAAGTCTCCAATTGATTTGTGCACAAGGCGGATCGTGGGGTTTGCAAAATCAGCTTCGTAGTCCGCTTCTACAAACGGGGAGCATGCAGACAAAATCACGGCTCGAGTGCGTCGGCGGCGGTCCGATGGCTCGTGTCCAATTTTGATTGACAACAGTTCAGTGAGCTCATTAAAAGTCATTGGCTGAACTGCAAGAACTACTGCAGTGAATATCATTCTGTTCGTCCTGTCAGCATCCAACGTGGGCATTATCCGGTATTCCACTCACTGTGCCAGTTCTTGATATTGCTCGCTGCGTTGAGACAACCTCTGAAGACTCCGGAACCAACATCTCCCTAGCTCGGGTTGAAAGTCGTCCAGTGCTTCCTCGAACTCTTCGGAGCATGTCAGCTCCTCATTTTGGAAAGGATCCACCGTCAACCGCATCATCAGAAAATTGCCTTGAGATAGGTCTACGATTCTGTCCAGTTGCTCGTTTGTGCCACAGAGGATATCGGAGTGGTCTTCGAGAAACTTTCGTATGTCTATTTGGACCACTTTGCTTGGAACAGAGAGGATTGTTGACTTTGAATTCTCAAACTTCTTCCTCACTAAGCCTTCATTTCGACTGGCAAAGAACCATTTCGTGATGCCGTAACTCTTCTGATCTCGAAGACGTATCAAAGAATCTAGCAGAATACCTTCGTGGCATTCATCAAGGCCATCGACGATAATAGAGATGTACTCAATCCGTTTCAAAAGATACCCCAAAACACGTTCGGCAATTTCAACGGTGGCAACAAAACTATCGTCAGCAGCGAATTCATCTCGATAAAGCTCATACAAGTCGTCCGGGATATACTGAATCATTTTTAGAGCTTGGATTGCAAGGGACTTCAAGGCCGATATTGCTTTGCATTTGTCCGGTTCGTCGAAACGACAAAAGAAGTAGATGACGTTCGCTTGCTCTTTCTTTTCAGATTGCGACAGGTGATCAACAACTGAAGCAGAGAGTACGCTCTTTCCAGAACCTGGGGCGGCGTTCATCCATACAGTCGCATTTTCTTTTGATGATTGCCAATTAACAAATGTTGGATCTTCGAAAATCCATTCTGATGTACCAATGTGTCTGGCGGAGAGATGTCGGTCTAGGTCAAATTGTGGGTCAATTTTTGATGCTCGACCACCAGCGATCCATCTCCTAATCTCATCGTGGCGTGACACTGTGATCTAAGAGTGAGCAAGTGTCTAGTATGGTGTCTAAAGAAATCTAGAAAAGTTCTTACCTGGAGCAGCACCATCGTAACTTGGAGGACGGGGAGATACAGATCGAGTGGATGACCTGTCCAAAGCAAACCCCAACTCTCGTACTTGACTTTCCTGGCTTCGATTGAAGTTTCCTTGTTTTTGAACGTGTAGAGCTTGCGCCATATGTCGAATGTTTTGCGCGTTCTTATCTAGTTTTTGCTTGAACTTTGCGTATCTCTCGTTGAAGGGAATCAGAAGCCCACTTCCCAGGAACCTTTTTCCTCGTTGATTTAAAATCTTAGAAGCGTCTCTCCAGAACAACAGGATGTCTCGATAGGAGTTGAAAAGTACTCCGCACATGTATTTGTGGTTGGCAAATTCCTGCGAGTAAATGTGAAAGTACTGGAGCTGAACTCCGATATCTGCCATCATTTGAACAATTTGTTCAAAGTACTTGGTGTAACCATTGGCTAGCTACATTCCACGTTAGGCATCCAGGCTGAGCGGCTTCATTTCAAGATCTTACCTGTAGGACGAGCTTTGCGCCGCCATAAAGCAGTGCTGAAACCGTTGGATCGGCTTGAATCATGACATCCACTGCAGACGTATATTGAAGAAGGCCTTCAACCAAAGGCTGAGCGGACGCAAAGACCCTCCGGATACCATTTTTCTTACGATGCTGAACCTCCAGCTCTGTGATGTAAGTGGAGAGTGTCTCGGCTGATAGCAGGCTTTGCTGGGCGGGGTCGTCCGTCAAGTACAAGCGACAAGCTACATTGATCACTTCCTTGTAGAATACACTCTTTCTATCTTCGTTGTCTTTCAACTCGCCTATGAAGGACAATATGGCCTCGGCGAAGGGGTTGGGCCTACACAAAGATCAATAAGCTTCAAGCTAGGCATCGCGACAGACTCAAATCGCACAACGTACCACAAGCGCGGGGAGAGTATCTTGGCGTCCTGCGTATGGGAATCATCCTTCAACCTCATTTTGACTAATTCATAGTCAGTAACACATCACAGGAATACCAGTGAGTAGTACTGAGTAGTGATATTGTTCTTTGGAATATTCCATGAGCATAATTTGAAGCTGTCAGCCAGATTTGTCATCCTTATCCTGTCCAAGGCATTTGCATGATCCTCACTTCAGTGGTCAGCAGCTGCATGGTGGGACTTGTTGGGGGCCAAAAGATAATGCGGCCTGGAGTCTTCAGTTCAGCAAGATTAGACATCATAGTGAAAGCAATTTTCCCGAGATTTTTTTCCACTAGAAACAGGTATTTTTCGAATTCTCTATGACAATGATTCCGGGATTTGATGTGGCGATATATTGGATAGCATTGAGAAGTACTCGGTGAGCAACGCAGGCTGTCTGATCCGCAAAAGGCCTAATCAGGAACCCTGTGGGTATGCAAGTCAGACCTGGGGATTCGACGCCAGCGAGTCACAGCGATCTTGGGTAAGCCAAACAGATAGGCTAGGTGCCCATATTTTACGCCGCCTTATTTGCGCGACACACGAAGTATCTTGCTCATTCGTCGCAACATTTGTCGACTGTCATCATCAATTCACGACACAATGGGCGACGACAGCGACCACGCAGCAGCTACGAAGGAGATTGAAGAAGAGACTGACGGTGCAAGATGCGAGATTAAAAGTCTCCTGCTGCGGTCTAAGAAGGGGGAGATTGAAATTGTCGAGAAGAATACGAAGATCACGAATGAAGATCCCTACAGCAAATATGCTTTGGTGTCGAGGCAGTCGTTTGATGAGCAACATAAACACACGGGAACAACATTAGAGATCAACTCTCCACAACTTCTGTCGATGCTGAAAGATGTTGTGCGATATTACCCTGGAGATCCCCTCGATTTTGGCATGAAATTTACGATTGAAGACCCGTATGTAGATCTCGACAACAATCGTATTCTCACCCCAAGTCCGCCTTGGTGTAGCACTGCATCTTGGGCATTAACTCTCTGTTTAGTTACATGATGTTAGTTCATCACCGAAAGGAAATGCAAGAGTATCGCGAGGAATCGGATGATCTAACGACCAAAATGCATATTGCACTTCTGCTGGAGTATTTGGACGCCGAAGCAGGTCCGAAGGGCATCGAGATCAATGACATGATCAAAGCAGGCTCAATCACATTCCCTCTGCTCTGGATGATCTTCAAACCAGGTGATCTGGTCTACCAGCATAGCAACGGCCACACACGGCTATTTCAACTGCGCAGACATGGCTACGGGGAAAGTTCAAGTGGAGGCAAATACTTCGACAGTCAGTATTCTCCAAGTCATTTATTCAACTTCGAGACTATTTCGAGGGTGGGGATTTGAATCATCCTTTTCTTTCGCTTGCACTCTCGGTACTCTGGATTACTTCTAGAAATACCGAAAACTAACTCGGAGATTTTAGTTAGTTGCTCCTTTGTTTCTTTCGACGGATTCAAAGCTGGCGTTGCGACTGAGAGATTGCGGATCTGGGACAGACAAGAGTTCTTCGGCCTGTTCTCTGCGACCATCGAGTCACTTACTGTATTCCCACTCAAATTTCTGGATGCTGGAGACAGAACGAAACTTGAAACCAAGCTGATTGAAAGGGGCGAGAGATACTTGGAGATTGATGGAATGTGTGTCAAGCAATACCACGGACTGTTTCTCTACCTCAAGCGACCTCCATGGGATTACTACAATGAGCGAGCTGATTACGACGGTACTTTCTTGCCAGAGACTATGAGTGGACGTGTTGTGGTTGATCCACGGACTTTCAATGAGGAGGCTAGGGCTCGGAAGGAGTCAATTGCTGCAGAAGAGAGCGACGACGATGAGGGCGATGACAAAGACCGTAAAACAGGCAAGTTTCATTCAAATAATTACAGATGTGCAGGACTAATTGATTCCGAAAGAAATGACAGGTAAAGTGCAAGACCAACTTCAAACAACAACACTTGATCCTAGACTTTGCCCGCCTTACGTCTACGGATACTCACTCGAGAAGAAAGAATGGTGCAAATTCTTCATCGACTCGATGACTGAAGTAGGATGGAAGAAAGACGCCATGGAATCACTCATCCTGCCTGATCCCCAGAAGCGATTGCTGAAGGGTCTGATATCGGGCCATGAGTACCCGGACCGAGCTCGTGACGAGACTACATTGAAGGGCAAGGGTTTAGTAGTTCTCTTGCATGGTGCTCCAGGATCCGGAAAGACCTTGACAGCTGGTAAGTAGCATCGTTGGCGTAATGAATGGAAACTACTCACACTCATATCCCAGAAATGACTGCCGAGCACACCCGCAGACCCTTACTCAACATCTCCACTGGTGAACTCGGGAGCTACCAACATAGGATCGAGATTGAACTTAAGCGTCTTCTCACATATGCGTCAACTTTCCAAGCTATTGTCCTGATTGATGAAGCCGATGTCTTCCTCGAAGCTCGCAAGAGCGGTCCTTCGGACCAATTAGAGCAGAACGCCATGGTTGCCGGTACGGGCCCAATAATCTCTGATCTGTACCTGCTGACATCTTCTAGTATTCCTGCGCCAATTGGAATATTTCCAAGGCATCATCTTCCTCACATCAAACCGTGTCTCCGTCTTCGACCAAGCCATCAAATCCCGCATCCATCTCGCCCTGCAATACACAAGCCCCGGCAAGGAAGTCCGACGAATGCTCTGGGAGAAACATCTCGCAAACGTTCCAGCAGATGAGATCGACCTGAGTCTCGCTGAAGCACTTTCTGCTGTCGAGGACACCGAGATGAATGGAAGAGAAATCTCAAATGCCATCACAACGGCCAAGACTTTGGCCAGAAGCGAAGGATCGAAGCTCAAGTTGGAGTATCTGCAGACCATTGTCCAGGTATGGAATGAGTTTGAGTTGAGCTTGCTAAAGTTGCAGAAGGTAGATATGCTAGAGACTTAAGAAAGTTAGATCTAGATCTCTTATACTAGAAAGCGGACGTCTTAAATTCCATAATCAAACCTCAAATTAATTCCTCTGCTGCTTACTTGGAGAGTGCGTGTGTCTGAAAAGCGACCAGCCACGTCACCTGGTGTCACCTCAACCAACCAGTAAGACTTCCAACAAAACCGACATCATCCACCCACTAAACTTCAAAATCTCGATTATCTATTCATTTGCATGCCAGTCGATATTTCATCATTCGTTCGACTGCACGGATCTCGTCACCTCGGCGACGTTCAAGAAATTGGCCATAGACACACACGGAATTCGCTTACAATTGTCGTACGTACTGTTGTAAGCTGACATTGGACCTCTGCCTGCTTTCTTCGTAAGAGCAATGGACGTGCTCTGACAGACCCATCAAATATCTTCGTGAAATAGCATTCCTGGGTCCTCCGGTTTTGTTCTTTTAACAATTCAGAACCTCGCAAAAATGGGCTCCTCAGTATTCTCGGAGCAGCTTACTGTCATCATCGTAGGAGCTGGCATCGCAGGTCTTACAGCCGCCACAGCATTAAAACATGCAGGGCACAAAGTCACCGTACCAATCCCTAAATATACTTGATTGATTCAATCGAATAGAACTAACAATCTCAGATTCTCGAATCATCCAAGCTTCTTCAAGAAGTAGGGGCAGCAATCACCTTGTCTCCAAATGGGACCAGAGTTCTATCCAAGCTAGGGTTCGATTTCGAAGCCGCAAGGGGTGTACGGATGGACTCCGTCGCAGTTTATGCTGGGGACACCCTTGAGAAAAAGGATGTCTACCCTCCAGGAGCTATGGATGGCATTGAGACTAATCTCGGGTTTCCATACCGAGCCTTCCATCGTGTTGATCTACACAACGAGCTTAGGAAACTCGCTCTGCTAGACGATGACAAGGGAGCGACAATTAATCTACACCTCGGCGTTAAAATCATCCGAGTTGATGTTGAGAATGCAGAAGTTGAGAGTCAGGATAGGGATGTCTGGAAAGGAGATATGTTGATTGGTGCTGATGGGTTGCATTCGTTCGTGAGGAGTGCGGCTCTTGGGACGGATATGGCGAAGGGAGAGTGGAGCGAAGATTTGGGATGGAACATCTACAGGTGGTTGTTGGATACGAAAGATGTGGAAGCTGATCCTGAACTAAGACGTCTCATGAGGAAGGCTAGGAGTACTTTTATTCTTTCTCATGGGGACAAGACTTTGCGCTTGGTTTGGTATGCGTGTAGGGAGTAAGTCATCATTTCTTGTACCTGCTCATGTTCTTTGTTCCCTGCCATGGACAACTAACACGCTTCTCTCACAGCGGCGAAGTTCAAAACATGGCTGCATTTTGCCCTGGCACTGAGGGTGACAGCATCGGAGAAGGTAATCTGCCCCCTTAGTCGGCGTCAATCCGTTCTAACATGGCAACAGATTACAGCCAATCAGCTGGCAAAGAACTAGTTCTCGACCTCTTCTCAGCCTTCCATCCAAGCATCCTACGTCTAGTAGAGTAAGCTTGACTTCCAACCGCCTAACTCAAGCTAACATGACTACCAGAAAGGCTAACAACATCAAGACCTGGCGACTCCGCAACCGAACTCCGCTCAAGTCTTACATCTATGGAAAGACAATTCTAATCGGTGACGCAGCTCATCCAATGTTACCTTTCAACGCACAAGCCGGAAATCAAGCCCTTGAAGACTGCGGTGCGCTTCTCGCACTGTTCTCAAATTTGCCGAGTAGGGAAGCGATCGGCGAACGAATGGAGATGTTTGACTTGGTGAGGAGGAAGAGGGCGAATAGACAGCAGATAATCTCAAGTGTCCCTATAGAGCATGTCAAGAATCTCGGTGCGAAACTAAATGGATATGAGGACGAAGACGCACCTGAGAATCTGGGAGCCGAGGGAATGAGCGAACGGTTACTGCGAGAACTTGGGTGAGAGTCCTCAATTCTCTAGGATCATGTCTTTCCTACTAACTAGGATTCAAGTTACAATGTTTTCGATAAGTGTGAGCAAGTACTGGAGGAGAATTCTGCTTTCGAAACAAACAAAACGATGTCAATGGGTCATTTCTAGTTACTAATACATCAAATTATCACAGAACGAATAGAATACACTCATACAACTTGCTTCAACTTCCCCGTAAAAGTATCTAGAACCAGTCCCACAACATGCATATTCTCCGCAATTGAAGGGAAGCTCTTCAGGAACTCCACATCATCAACGATCGTTTTCTCTGGGCTATCACGTATCAGCAAAATAGCGCACCATGAGGGTTTTAAAAACACTTACTTATCAACAGCACCGTAAATATACCCTGGCTGACTCGCAGCAATAGCAGGGTGCTTCTCTTGAATCCGTCCCTGGAATCCCTGTTCGTCTGTTTGGCTCATTCCGCAATCTGTGTGATGGATTACAATTACAGTCCCGACGCTGCCTACAGCGTCCAAATCGACCAGGGATCGCATCACATCTGATGTTCTACCGCCTGCATTCCGGATGATCGCTGCTTCTGCCAAAAGATATTCAATAAGTAATTCACACTCAAAAGATTGACAAGAACGAACGTACCAGAGAAATCGAGGTCGAGGAATTGAGTAGGATGGACCCGTGGATCACTGCAAGAGACTAGATAATTCCTGTCAGACATTGTTGCGATAATTCAAGCCCAAATTCGGCCATCCAGCTTCCTGGTCTATCGGTGTCGATATTAAGTGGCCGATTTTGGCGAGATGCCCAGACTTGAGAGTATCGTGTCTTCAACCACAACGCCTTAATAAAAGATGAATTGAAAAGTCAGGAAAAATCGATCAGCTATTTTGAAACCGATTCCAAAGACAGAATATGATTTGTAATATTGTGCGTTGTGAAAATAATCTTTTTGGTGTCTTGACTTTGGTGTTCTGCACGTGCCTCAATCGGCCACTTCATATCGACACCGATAGCATTGGGGGCCGAACTTGCGGGGTAGGGTAGGAGGGAGCGACAAACTCACTGACGACCGTTGACTTTCTACCCAGCTCCTTGTTCTTCTGGATACCGATACTCAGAAGATTTGGTGCTTTGTACGTCTCTGAGAATTTTCTATACTAACTATTAGTTTACGAATGATTCCTCTGTTTGGCGGGAGGAGACTGACAGGTTCTTCTCCAAGAGACTTGCTACTTTTGCTTTGGACGCGGCGAGGGTTGCTGACATTGTGAGGTACCTGAAGATGCGTATGATTGAGTGTAACAGTGCGTCGAGAATTCGACTTTGCAATGGGTTTGAGATATCAAAAGAGGATTTTAGTGAATTGCCTGTCAGATATATACTCCCTCTCCAACTCTTGGGCACGAAATTTAACGCCGGTTGAGGAGTTTTGGGTAGGAGGGTGTTCACCAATCACAGCTCCACTCAGATTCCAACTGCCGCATTGCGGACCAGGATCGCAAGTACAGTGATGACCAATCCCCCCAAAATACCAGACTTCTGCATCTGATGGAATAATCCGCATCACCCCAACCTGTCGTGACACAGCCGCACAAGACGACAATTGATAGATCCCAGACTCTGAAGTTCTATAAAGGCTAACTCTATTCTATGACGAGTACGGAAATAAAATTAATCCATTCTCCTTTTGTGACGTCGGTTCCTGGCGAAGTGATCCTAGGGAGGGGTTGAATCCATTCGGAAACCTCGCTTAAGGGGGATTACTATTCCTTTCGCACGTACGGATTCAGGGGAAGAGAGAGGTTAGTCAAGCCCCTCGGTAGATGTTGATCAACATCAGCGAACCCTGGGAGATGACATCGTGGCACTGGGCTAAGGGAATATGCAACGTGCGTATTGTTCATTGTGCTTCGTGAACTTTAAATTTTGCTGAAGGATGGGGTTTGGAGATAAAAGGATGCGATGCTCCTACCGAAGACAGTTCAATATCATCAATTCATTTTCTACGCCTCATTCTTGCATTCTCGCGTCATTTCACTTACTCTTAAAACTCTCTGGAAAACATAAATACGATATACCTCATATAACAATCAGGCCCAAGTCATCAATGTCATCGCCAAAGCAAACAATCCTCGTCATTGGCGGGACTGGAGCCCAAGGCTCACCAATCGTCCAAGGTATTTGCTATTCTCATCCCCAACCTACATTCTTACCATTATACTAAAGCAAAGCCAGAATTAACCCGCGACTCCAAATACGCCGTCCACGTCCTCACCCGCTCCACCACCTCAGGATCCGCACTCGAGCTCGCATCCCTCCCAAATGTTACACTCATCCCCGGCTCCAGCCTCAACGAATCCGATCTCCACTCCGCCCTCACCGGAATCGACACCGCATTCGTAAATCTTAACGGGTTCGCTATAGGCGAAAAAGCAGAAGTCTACTGGGGTATCCGAATCTTCGAGATCGCCCGCGAGAAAGACGTCAAGCATTTCATATGGGGCTCTCTAGACTCGTCGTATAAAATCAGTGGGTACCAGCCACGCTTCCGAACGGGGCATTTTGATAGCAAGGCGAAGGTTGCGGATTGGATCAGTTCGCAGCCAACGACGGGACCCATGAAGTGGAGTCTTTTGACGAGTTGTATGTATGTGGAGACGTTATCGGAGATGCTGAGACCGTTTCCGGAGACGATTGATGGGGAGGAGGTTATGGTATTTAGGGCTCCGGTTGGAGAAGGTGCGCCGCCGTTTATTTACTTGCAGGATTTGGCAAAGTATGCAAGGTGGATTGTGGAGAATCCTGAGAAGAGTAATGGGATGAACCTCAGGGCTGCGACGGAGAGTATTGGCTGGGAAGGTATTGCGAAGGCCTTCACTGAGGTTACAGGAAGGAAAGCAATCTTCAGAGATATTACTCTCGATGAGTATTTTGCCTCTGGGATCTTCCCGAATGCGGATGCTAAGGTTGGACATTCTGTCGGGCATGACGATGAGACGCTGCAGACGTACAGACAGAACTTTTCTGGCTTTTGGAATACCTGGAAAGAGAGTATTCTGCAGAGAGACTATGAACTGTTGGATCAAATCCTACCGGAAAGAGTCGAGAGTGTAAAAGAGTGGATGGTATTGACTGGGTACACGGGC
Source organism: Cadophora sp. M221 (assembly GCA_017366145.1). NCBI lineage: Eukaryota > Fungi > Ascomycota > Leotiomycetes > Helotiales > Ploettnerulaceae > Cadophora > Cadophora sp. M221. The sequence goes on from JAFJYG010000500.1 coordinate 20,147, forward strand.
AAGCCAGGAAGTGTGTTGAAAGACTATGTTGACATGGGCGAAGCGAAGAAAGCTGCTGCTGCTGCCGCCAAAGCATAGAAAATATCCTGCCGATGTATAAACAATTCATTAATTCCAATAATCAAAATCTCAATTTTTTCAAATATACCCAAATCAATTCACATTCCTTCCCCACAGCTCCTTCGCTCTATCCCATTCTCCCAATCCACCTTCCACTTCCTTTCCCTCACAGCCCAGCACTCACCATTTCCCCCGCCCTCCAAAGCGTCATAATCGGAATAGCCAATCCCAACGCCCAACTTCCCGACCTCGCCAAAGCAAGAAGGTTATTCTCGATGCCGATATATAGTCCCGTATACAGGACTCTCAGGCCGAGGTACTGAGCCGCGCTCCGATTCAAGTCTTCCGATGGAATACCAGCGAAGGTACCTGCTATCTGTTGCATATTAGCACCACATCAAAAACTCCAAAGCAAAGTGTGAAAGAACGGCAGTATGGAGAAAGGGGCTAGGAATGGAACAGAAAGTTAAGAGTGTGATGCACTTTTGAAGGTTGTGGAACGGAAACTCACCATTGCAGCTGCGAACAGCGGAAACCCCTCCAACGCATTAATATGCGCGCATTGAGCTCTATAACACGAGTTCCAGACACGAGCAGGGACTTTGCCTTTCATAGCCTCCATGTTCGTCCGCGGCCTGTATTACATCTCATCAACTCGAGCTCACAAAACTTCAGGGGTGTTCGGGAGGTTCACGTGACAATGAGGAGGTGATGATGGGAAGGGGGACAAACATGCTGAACGACCATTTCCCTCCTGTGGCAACCATCATTCTGAGGGTGGTGTAGTAGCCAGGAGCGAGTGCTAGTCCGTACGCTGCGATAATGGAGTGTAGTGCATAGTTGGGTGTTGATTTGTCCATGGTGATGTCCTTCGATTGGTTGTTCTGAAATGTAACTCAGTCTGATGGATTTATGTAGTCAAATGTACTGATTCTGCTCAAAGAGACTTTGAATACTTAGAAATATTTGTAGCGGTGTTCCTGAGTACTTATAACTGAGTGCTCGGTCGAATCGTCGGTCGATCAACTCAATACGACGAAGTGACGGAATGAGAGTCCGCTAGACACGTGACACGTGACTGTTGCAACCCAAAAGGAGGCTACCTAAGTGGGGGTTGACGAAGCTGCCATGAGGCACAGCTGCGCTACTATCATCCCGTGAGACAGCAAGTCTTTATGTCACGTCAATTCTTTGACTCTAGATCTTGTCATTATGGCTCGTGGGGCTCACGTCAGCTAGATTCTCAAAGCAGACGAGATTGAAGCCAGAAGCGAAAATGACAGCAGCACAAATGAAGTGTGTGGTTCGATGCTAGGGATTTTATTATATATTCCTTTATGTGTACTTTCTTGCTATAGCTTCACCAATACGTAGCATAACTACTCGACCCCTTGACAACCTTCGCGAACTCCTTCGCGATAACCTGATCCGTACGCTCACTCGGATGCAGCTCATCATACCACATAAAATGATCCAGGCTCAAGCTACTCGTGGTACACTTTGAGCCCGTCGCTACATCGCACAGATAGTACTGACCCTGGACGTTCGCGGGTGAAGACAGGTATTTCGTTGGGTTGTTGTAGATGTCGGTGAGTAGACTGTGGACGTCGAAGACGGCGAAAGACGCGCCTGGGTATCGCTTTGCGAGTTTGACCTCAAACGGTGTGCGGTAGTTGAAGATCGAGTTGACTAGAGAGGTGTATTCTTTCATCTTATAGCTTACTTCGGTGATGTTTGCTGGCTGGGTTCGGTGAGTACAGGATGGTTCTGAAATGAGGAGATATACATACCTTGTCAGGCCAGTAGTGGCTTGCTGCCATGCCTCCCTTTCCAGGGAGACCGTACAGAGGCGACAGCTCAAGAGGAGCGGTGTTCATCAAGACGAAGTATCGCCCGCCATTCTTGTAGATTTCGTCGAAGCGTTTGAAGATGCAATCGACATAATCGGGAATAGTCGTTTCATGCAAGCTGCTATCGGTCAAGAATGCATAACTCCCCAGATCGTTCGTCCCAATCCACATGGAGTAAACAGTGTTGTCGTCATATCGATCCGTGTAGAGTGTATTCTTCTTCGTTGTAGCATTGATAAATTTCGTGTCCGCAACGAATGCATCAACCTCATAAACGACATCTGGAAAAGGCCCAAAGATTGGTGCGAGATAACGATAAATCATGTTATTGTCGCAAACAGCTCCCGAGACCGCATAGTTGTAGAGCTTCGTGCCAGTATAATTCGACACCCATCGAGCCCAAGTGATTCCTCCTCCGGCCGTTGACGTACTTGATGGGAGTAAGAGTCCTGGTGGGGGTGCCGCCCCCTTGTTGTTGATGAAGTAGCCCAATCGACTTTCGTCCGTGTAGCTGTACTTGCGTCAATTGAAATTATGGGTTTCATCTCATGCTGTGCTAAAGGCTCACCTGTCTCCGAATGCAACCAAGTTGTCAAAATACTTGATCCAAGAACGGGAATTGGATCCCCCACCACGATTGATATTCTCCGGAGCGGCGGAAACGGCTACACAAGCAGCAAGGAGACCAAAAGCCAGGAACTGCATCTTGAAATCTGTTAAGACAAGTGGGCTGGGAGTCGAAGAACGAACACTAAATAAAGCAATTGGACAACGGAGAAAATTCGCAGAATGAGGAGCAGAAGCCTACCTTATATATAGTCCGCTTTGACTAGGCATGACCAGCGATAAATGAAAGACCTCATCCCGCAGTGTTCTTCCGGATCGTCATGAAAAAAAATCCATCACGTACACGGATCAGAGGAACTCATCCTTGCAGATTGCAACCCCGCCTCCAGATCCTTGATTAAGGTACGAAGCCGACATGCCACTAAAGCATTGTGCAAGATAGTTGACGAATAACATCGCTCCGGGTGAAGCTATTCAGATGAGGGGCAGGCATCTGAACGAAGCTTGATGAGACGATGCCCGGGAGGAAAAAGAGATGGGCCGTGGATAGCTTCAGGGGAGGGAAATTGACGAATGGGAGATGGCCTTGGAAGAGGAAAGATGGAACCGATGGGGCGGTTTTGTTGTTGATTCTTGATGGGGTTTGGGGATTTCCGTTCAGGCTGATGTCGATGGAATGTCGGCAAAGTTTGGAGATCTGCGTTGGTGAGCTGAGTGGCAAACGTACTATGATCATGTGACTCTGAAAACTCCATCGTCTTTCAGTCGAGGAAATCTCCCACGACCCTCAGAGACAGATATTGTTGAGTCATAGGTGAATGTGACAAATTTGTCGTAAATGCCCCTTTAGGCTTTGATGTGGATGGGGGACGAAGTCAGCCTCACGTGCGAGTCGGTAACGTGATCAGTGCTGAGGATAGAATGAGTTGCTGCCGCTCCAAACTCCGACCAGGGATCAGTTGCCAGTTCATGGTATCTATTTGTTTCCCAATATCAGAGTCTCCGAGGTATCGTTACCTCTTCAAGCCTTCCCAATTATCGGATTTTCTGACAGAACTCTATCTAAACTAGTCTAGCCATCATGCAACATGATCGAGCATCTCAAGCAGCTATCTCCAAGCCCTCCGCAGAAGGAATCAATTCCATCTCGCCAATCACAGCAGCTTCTTCCGTACACTTCTCACATCTGCACGGCATCCCAAACCAACCCATCAACTTCCTTCTCCGCTCCACAACTGGCATCTCATTCCCCACACTCCCAATATAACTAATGCACAGATCCTCGCCCTTTTTACAATCCCTCGTCGCAAACATCGTCACTTCGCTACTCGCCGAGTCATGTCTCCAATCCACGTTCGGACTACAGCTGTGATTCAACATGCTGTAAAGACCGCTGATACTCGTTCCAGGCCAGTCGCCAAGGGTTTGTCCATGCTTGTTGTTCTGGAGACGACATTTCATGGTGTGGAGAACCCAAGTGTCGTAGAGTGGGTTGGTGAATATGTTGATGGAGAATGTCTGGAGGATGGAGATTGGCGTTTGAATGTGGTCTGCGAAGTTGAAGATGATGAGGTTGGGCTCCTTGAATCCATAGGCGGGGGTAAGTCGGACCATGACTTGACTCATTAATGGATGCTCGACATCTTCGGCCAAACTTAATGCAATGATTCTCACCAACAGGAGAGCATCGAGTGAGAAGTCTGTCGTAACAGTTGCTTTTCTTGCTGCTGTGTAGAGATATTCGAAGTCTTTACCACAGATCGGGTTATGGAATGTGGCGATAGCGACATCGGCGCAGACTTGCGAACAGTAGAGGACAGAGCAGCAGGTGTTCCAGAAATTGCTAACTGGGCAAGCACAACAAGTCGGACAACCGCCAGGATCAGCATCGACGCCCACTGAGCCTGCAGACATGTTGTCGATCAACACAGTCTCTCCAGATACGATATCTCTCGTTGCGATTGCTCCGATGCAGTCATCTTCGGTCGTGGCTTCGTCTCCATTCTCTCCGACTGTGTTTCTGATTGTGCTCCGAACCACCATGCAATTCGTCGATACTCTCTTGAAATCCTCCTCGATACCCTCAAACACAGCTTCATCTCTGATCAGAAACTCTTCGCCCATAAACGGATATGGCACAGGATAGACACCACCATTCAGTAGAGTGGTCGCTTTTTGCGCCTCGTTCATATCTCCGCTCTCCACTCTCGCCGTCAAGATCTCTTGTCTTTGAGCATACCAAGCATCAGAATTTAGTACTTCGCTTGGGAAGAACTCATCATCTGGGAACTTCTCAACAGCCTCACGGCTCATCCGTCCATAATCGCTGCAACAATTCGCCGCCATAAGTCCCTCCATCAGCTCCGTCCAGATCTGTAACTCCAATCTCTTCAACATCTCCTTTACCTTGTCAGCAAGCAGCTCAGGAGTAGAGACCGAATCCGCCCATCTCATCCATGCGGGATCTGTGGTATGAAGCTCATAGGTCTTCTTGCGAAATGCTTTGCGCACTTCATTTCCAAGAATTGAAGGAGTTTCCAGCAGACCTGCTTCAACAAGGAGACGCGCTTTGTATGCATCGCCGAGTCCGAGCTCTGGATAGCCCAGAAGACGAAGACAATTTCCGCGAGTCAGCCATATTTCCGGATCGTACGGCAGAGTGGCGATAAGTTGAGTGAGTCTGATTACTTCAGAGCTTTCCGAAGTGAATTGCTATGTGGTAGTTAGCAAAGCTGCACGATTGTGATAGGTGAGGTACATGGGCTACCTAGTGCGGTCAGGGGAGAGTAGGAGCTACAAACTTCAGGGTCCAGGGCCAAGGGGGGTGAGATCTCGCAAGCTGAAGATGGCGTGTACTGCTCTGCTTTCCAAGGTGAGTTCATGTTGAGAAGTCGAGACAAAATGCCTGACTATGATAGCTGTGAAGAAACAGATACTTTCCTTAGTAGATGGAATATCTTGGGTCACTATTGAGGTCTCTGTAGATGCGGCGGTCAAGTTTGGAAATTTTTGTGTGGATTATTTAGTAGATAAGGTTAGTCAAGGATAAGACCGGGAGAATAGTGGGGACGTTTCCCGGCCAACCTAAGCGCTGCAAATCAATAGTCGTGTGACTTTACAGCGGCTTTGCGAGGTCTATCCATCCTACCAAAGTCACGCATAAAGGGAAAGTAAGCTTTAATTAAATATGAAATACACACTTTAAAGACAGCAAATTCAAAAGCCAGTAATAGAGTGCTAAGCTCCAGGCGTTTTGCCTAGAAAGCACTTAGACCTGAGACTCGCAGGGGAAAAGTTCTCGATTCTTCTAAAAATGCAACGAGAGGAGGCCCCTTGAATGGGTGGCTTGCTCTTTTTTTCTCTTGCTTAAGGCAACGAAAAGCCGCTCAAACGACAGCTTTACAACACGATTTTCTAGCAATGGAGTCGACTGTAGAGACTACCAGAAACCATGTCATTTAGGTTCCGTGTCTTCTCGAACTCTGTCCATATCCAATCGATCATACCAAGAGCCATACCACTGAAGAAATTCGACGATGGTATCGAACAAATGCAAAGTAGACTTTAAGTCTTGCAGGTCTTTCGAACCATCGACGAAGAGTACGCGCTAGTACAAGCCGCTTGCCTCTGTGTATTGCTCCGGGCTGCTACCGATTTCATCTACAGATCCCGTCTCTCCTTTTTTGCATAGGATGTAGTACGAGCTCCAGAGGCGGCCAGTATCAGGGGTAACTAACGCATCCGGTATCCACGAAGTGCAACCCGCAAAGCACTGGCTCAAAACGTCGACTCTTTGCCCGTCAAAATGAAAGTAGCGCATCTCCCTACCGTCACGGTTCCAATTCCAACGAGATCTATCCTGCGGGTCTTTCCAAATACTAACATGAGACATAATCCGCGGATCGTCCCGATTAGAAGTACCCCATCGAGGATAAAACTCGCAGATGCCTGACTTGCGAAAGTCCGGATCTTTGACGCCTCGACTGGCATATTTGACAAAGGATAAAAACTCGTCATTCAATCGAAGTGGAACTTTTATGTTCAGGTCCGCCCTTATATTGATGTGTCGTTCCATGCACTCAATCTGGGCTCTGTCCCAATGTTGCGTGTAGTTTGACTTTCCGAGCTCGATTCCATTCTCAAGCGGGTGTGCAAAGCTCAGTACATCTTCGACTTCCTCCACACTATCGTCTGATAGCCAAAGTGCCTCATACTTGCTACTGCTGTAGGAGGACCCCATGACTGACAAACGGTGCCCATGCAACGGCCATTCAGAACAGGGATTGCCTTCGATCCAGAATCTTGCCAGTCTGCTCACTTCGTCTCTCAGTGTTGGAAGTTTCATTGCCTTTATTTCCTTGATTCGCTCTGCGAAGAAGAGTCGATTATCAATCTGCATCTTTAGCGAGTATGCTTTTAGTGCCGCTTGGACCTTAGCATCTTCTGTAGAATCGGGAAATATGTCCTGAAGGGTGAATCAAATATCGTTGAGAACATTCGGATCTCGACCAGTGCAGGGTGTGAAACTGTATCCCCACCTGCCGTCCCAAGATTCGGTGTTTACTTCACATTGGTACACTAGAAGAGGTCGAACGGACACTTCTAATTCGATTTCCCTTGTCTTAAATAGTCTTCGAAGTGTCCTAGGAATTTTCCATGACTTAACCTGCTGGTATTCGTCATAAAAATTTCCCAGAGCCTCACATGACTCAAATTGGGCGATTGATTTGGTTTGTAGAGGGCGAGTTCTTCGATCCATGTGGAGTTCTCAACGAGATCTTGCTCGCCAGCCCACGAGAATTGGCTATCCACCACACTTGGGTTATACGAAAATTGAATCTGAGGCCAAACATTCAGCGAATGAACAGAATTAATCATTGAGCTTTTGACAAACCGTCAAGAATTCTAAAGATTTAGGAAACCATTTGTAGACACCGTTCAGTATCAGCGTCGTACATATTAGCAAAATTCTTATTAGTGCTGAAAAGAAATCCTTTGGAAACGTCTAAGATTTTCAAGTTCTTAAGATCCAAGAGATATGGTATCAACTGGGGAGGAAGAGGTACCATCGGTAACGCTATTTTCTGTACCGAATCGAAGGACCAGCCTCTGGAGAGTATTACCCAAGGGGGCAATCATATGGCGCAGAGTTACCATCAAAAGAGTCTCGGGTTCCGAGGGATAGAATAGGTTGATCGCCCACAGAAGACTTTGTAGCGACCGGCAATGTCCCAAAAGCCTTTTAGTACATTGGTCGGGTCGTACCCATTCAGCAAGCTCGAGCCGTTTCAGTTTGGAAGAGGAATATGGCCCTCCTTCCACAGCTTGGACGCGCTTGAAACCGAGAAACGTGCCAACTGGTGGTTCGCTGACTATCCACCGAATTGATAGATTTTCGATTCGAGGATGCTGAAAGAGAGTTAAAGCATCAGCGAAAGCCACTTCGACTCTCGGCAGTGCTAATTCTTTCAGCGCTGGAAACTCTAGTCGGTCCTCAAAGTTCTCAAAAGAGAAGAATCCTCCGTTACTCTAATGGCCCATGATAAGAAACGACTCAACTCCGGAGAGAAATCGCAGCATATTTCTGATCTCTCTCTTCACATCCTCATTATCTTCCGCATAGTTATTCCCGTGGGCCTTGAAAGCGAAATACCGAATTAGAGCTGCACGGCCAGGGATTTCGACTAAGGTTTGAGTAAAACGACGAAGTTTATCGCAAGTTGGAATGGCGACAGGAGATCCATTCCCCCAGGGACGATCTTTGAAAAACCGAACTTTCCGATACAGAATAGGTGTCGCTATTGCGTTGAACGACTTGTTGACGCGTGCCACAGAGCTCAGGTCATGACTTGTGATCTTGTCGCAGGAGAGGACCATACTGGTCAGCTCAAAAGGAAGTGTTGAAAGAGACATCGCCGCTACGTGTTGGGTTCGTAATGCTCGTTGTAGTGTGTTGGTGTTCAGCTGAAGTAGTTTTTCAAGCTAAGCGTTTTCGAAGATAAGGAGGGTAAACCAGGCTTGGTTGGCTCGATTATATAGTGAGGATTTCAGAGATCAAGTGATTTGAATGTGATTCACAAATAATTGATTTTGATAATTCTAAATTGAGCGGCTATGTTTACATATAGATTATTCTCTTCGACTGTTCTGAATGCTCTAATCGTGGTTAAATTCTGTCAAAGAGCTTTCAAATAGCCCGATTCTTTTTTTTAAAGGAATGAACCATACCTTCTCAAATATGAGATAGAGAAATTTCAACAAATAAATAGCTATTTGAAAGAAGTATTTACGCCCTTCAAATGGGGAAACAAAGCCATTATACTACGATAGGTAATTAGTAGAAGAAAGCTTGTTCAATTACCCAATCAAACAGAATAGTAATGGCGGTAAAGTTTCTTTGGGTCTTGCTTGTGAATGGAACGTGGGGTCACCCATGTACTCTCGTCGATCCTTCTCCTTCCTCCATCACCATCTTTCGTCGCAATGCTTCAGCCTTCCCCGGTTCCCAGCTCCAGTGCGGATGGCCCCATGTCGACGGGTAAACCTTACCTCTACCAGGGGCACCACTTTTCTTCAGTCAACTAAGCCTAGCTGCCGCTAGCGCATAGAAGAATCAAACTTGCTGGTGAGACACGGGCTTGGTGGTCAGAAACTGGGCGTGAAGTGTTGACAGCCAGAGATAGAACTTTACTCCCACGTTATTCTCAAAAAGATCCACACAGCCAAGTCCCGGTTGCAGTTGAAAGCTTCCACTTCCCACCACGCAGATATCGACCAGCTATGGCCTCGGAAAACCTGTGAACTGTTGTCAGAACCCCCTTCTCCTGCGTCCACTGCCTCAGCCGTCACCATGATCTTGGCTCATCTCCGACAACATCGCAGCAACGTCAGGCGCGATCCCGCTCTCGATTATCAGCTGGGCCAAGCTGGAAATTTCCTTTCGAGAATCCTCATCAATTGTCCCAGGTGTGTGGGATCTCAAAATGCCGTTTGCCAACACATCCAGACAGTCACGGTAGATGTCCGCCTTTTCTGAACGATCAGCGAATATCGCAATAGCCGAGGTGACGTCGCGAATGGCGCGGTCAACATCCTTAGGAATAGAAACGGCCCGACGATAGAGGATGTAAATCATTGTTACGCCAACTTGAAAGTTGAATAGCATCTAGTGGTAGGGGAATAGGAGGTTAGTGGTATAATTGGGGTCGAGCAGCCCCCTCGAGGCAATACGTACATCCACCCAGTGTTTCGGGATCTGGCGCTTCTTCTGCAACGCTCGAAATATGTCGCCGGCGTCGCAGCAAGACTGGAGGTATTTATCGGTGTACGAGGAGTTGATATCTGCAGGTTCCAACCTGTAAAGAATCACCCGCGTGATGGCCGCGACGTGGGTCAGCCCTAGGGAACTTGCGTATCCTTCGGTATTAACACGACTAGAGTCACATCAGCATGCTTACCCTTGCTACAGAAGAACCCAAACCCACCCGTATCCGTACATCTGGCCGTCTTGTGACCACTGATCAATTTCAGCTCGAGTAGCTCCTGTGAATTCTGCTCTAGCTTCGGGGGAAATCGTTTGCGTAGTGGACAAAATTTTAGAATGAATCTGGCGTGCGCGACACATATGAGCATAATAGCTGAGGTCGAAATTATATATTGAGCCTCCGGTTGCGCCGGGCACATCTGACGACCAAGGCATCGTGTATTGGTGCTCAAGTCCGTTTCCGTATACAGACGTCGTGATCCAATCTTCGGGAGGATAGGGAGGAATTCGGAGCGTAATAGCGACCACTTTATCTAGCCTTACACAGTGTCAGAAGCAGAGGAGGACGGACATTTAGCATGAAGGCGTGGAGCATCTCGCGGGCTTACGAGTAGATACACCACCAAGCCTTGATGGCCATTGCAGTCTCTGCGGTCCCGTCATACACAAGACAGTGGAACCTTTTCATCACTGCGAAACGCATGGCCACGCCAGTGATATGTACCATTCGGGGAGTGCTCTCGCCAAGCATCGCGTGAATGGCGTACAAAAGCATTGCTTGGACGCGGACCAAAGGCTTATACGAGTGATCCGTTAGTATGGTTTGGTCGGCCTGAGCTTGGAGCATCAGATTGTGATGCTGCTGGTGTGTGGAGCTGTCGAGTTTTGCCTGCCGTAAAAGGGAGCCGACGGCGAAGATCTGTTTTGATGTTAGATAGAGCTCTCCATTGGAAAGAGGATGAGACTGCTTCACATGCCATCTTGACGAGGTATGATCTCCAGGGATCACTGCTTGGTGTGAAGATTTCGCCCGTCTTCCAGTCTTGATACCCTCGGCTACATTCCTCTACATCCAGAAATGGATAGCGCGGGTGAATGGTTTCGAAATAGACTTGGAAAAATAGAGCACCCTCATGGACGGAGACCTGTGCAAATGTCGGAGTAGACCCCTGATCTAAAATGGGTTCTGGCATGGCGGAATTCGTCGTCGTGTCATGGTTAGCTACATCGCTGACAGAATAGAGGTTGCCTTCGGGTTGCAGCATATCCAGACTGTATATCATGGTGTTTGAGGCGTCTAGTGGAGCCATGAATGCCATGTCCAGCTGATCAGAAGCGCTCTGAGGGTTGGGAAACTCGTGGGTGATCTGGGGATCAGCAAGCTGTCGAGAAGGACCATCCTCCGGCTGATCAAGTGACATTCCAGGGGTCATCAGAGTTGCTTCATGCTGAATCTCGGAGATCCGTGCTTCGAGTGATTCGATGTACCGAACCGAGTAAAGTCCCATGCGCTCGCATTCGGAGGGAATACATTCTGCGAGGAGTCAGTACGAGTCTAATTCATTTAGTGATGCCTAGAAGATAGGTCTAGGCAGTACGCCATAAACGAAAGCCGTTCAATTCGTAAACATTACACCTCAGCTTTTCCTTGATTGCAGCCAAACCATAATTTCCTGGCGCATGGCGTTCATAGTGATCGGCCGATTCTCATGAATTTAGAGGTCTGGCGAGCCATTCAAGGGCTGCATCAGACAGTTGCAATGCAAGCAATGTGAGGGAGACTGGAATGATTGGAATGACCGACTGACCTTCATCGGCCGAAGCACAGTTCCGGCAGGCTGGCGGGCCTTCACATCTTTGCTTCCTTGTACGGCACCGCTGACACGCTTTTGACCTCCTCGGCCGCGACAGGCCCGGCGATTTTCGAGCCGGTCGGGGTTCTGAGGGCTCGAGATTCCCTTGCATTTTGCCTTTTGATTCTTGCTATCGTATCATGGGTGAACAAGCGTTTCTTGTCGGAGGAGAAACACCTTCCAGTTGCTACTGCTAAACTGACCGAGTGTTGTCATTAACGAGGAGTACGGCCGAGGTTGTCCGAAAATGTGAAGAAGAGCAGAGTGGGATGTTTACTTAATACTTCGTCGGACATCGTCGGGATTCGAGTCATTTCGGCACATCCGAAGTAACTTCGTAGCTTACCTAAGTAATCGACCTCAGCGTCCCGAGAGTCAATAACCGATACAGCTGCAAGCAATGAGCTAGGAATCTCCAATGTTGTCGATGGCAAGTCAGATGTCAGATGTGCAGAGAATTAGGATAGACTTGGTGGTAGATAGAGAGTCTTATTCTGCCATTTGTTTGTTCGCTACGATGTCTGTCTTCTCTACACCCGACGGGGATACATATCTAAACGTTTTGAAACGCACTCGGATCCTCCAGCACCTGCTTAACAATCCCAGAGTTGTATGATTCTGCATCCCCATTGAAAGCCTTTCTGTACTCCGTGATATGATGGGGAATTCGCTCCACCAGATTATGCTTGGATGGAACGGGTTCCAGCAGTTGCTCCACCAAAGGAATATACCCCGACCACACAGCTTTCCTCATCTCAGGGTTTTGCAAGTCTTCCTTGACCTCCGCAACCGGTCCCATGCGAACTTTTGCGCTGCCGCTCTTGACGTGGATACGCAGGACTTGTGTCTGCAACAGTTCGTTTGAGGACGGAGGCTGGCGCACTTCTTCCCATCGTCCCGCCACGAGGCCATTGGTGATGAGCTTCAACGCCCACAGTTTCTCGTCGTTGTCTGTGACCAGACTCGCGTATCCAAATATGGAAGCCGAACGGTAGTTGCAGGAGTGCGCAAAGGAGCTGAGAGCGAGGACGATGCCATCCACCTTGGCAGCGGACACGCAGACAGAGAGGCCAGGTAGCCCCTGAGCAATTTTCTCTCTGGCGAGATTGGCCATTCGAGCTGAGACGTAACCGTGGATGTAACAATCGAGAGGTTCATCGATATCCGCGCTTGGGCGATCAAAACTGCCCATACTGCCAATCATCGGAATAACGGTTGGAAATTCATTCTCAGAGCCGGGTGTGAAGGACACTTGCAAAGACATGCATTGGTTGATGATGTTGTGGACGGTTTTGAGATCGTAGTCTGCTCGTTTGTCCGCCAGTCGGTGAACCTTGTTGACAGGTTCCTTTGAATACTTCATTATTGCCAACCAAGGCCCGTAATTGAGTCGAGATCAGATGAGATGAGAATGGGATTATGGAAATTCTGGGGAACTCGAGGTCTGGCGACTCTGTTCAAAACAACAATATGTGGCAAAATCCTACTCTGATCAATAGAACATTGAATAATGGGAAAAAAAGTTGCTTGGAAAGGTTAATAAATAGTGTCCTGCTTCATTTATATCTTACTAGTTAATTGATATGGTTCCCATTTTTGGGCACTGTCTTCATGAGAGTTCCCATCGGCGTTGCTCGGAGCGGGGCTGATTGTGTCTGATGGTCTTCACTGGAAGAGCTTGTGGCCATCGGCCTTTGTCGGAGATTGATTGGTTTTAGTGTTTATGAGTCCCTAACCGAAATATACCTGCCTACCCGCCTAGGTAGCTTAGGCGAACGATGTCGCTAAAAAGAAATTAAGTAAACAATAACGACACCCATTGTGCCTTCTACAGTAGGACAGTAAAACGAGATCCTGCAAACGTTTCTGGGGTTAGCTAACACATTGACTACTAAAAAGTGGCAGGAGCTAGATCTAATGGAACTTGCTATTTCGATCCATGTCGAGTATCGTATAAAAGAGTCATCATATATGCTGCATCATGCTAGTCATAAAGTTAACAGAAGTTGACTTGGCTCGTCTGTATCTGCTGGCTTGGCACACAAACCGGTTCATCATAAGGATCTCATTCATCTTGATCATCAAATGCCAATACATCATGAATTATGTCAAGGCTTTGTTTGTCATAATGATCGTGGGATTGATTCAGCCTGTACCAGGAGCCACTATGGACTCCGCTAATTGAATCTGTCAACATTGCTGGCTTACTTAATCGGCAGATTTAGACTTGAGGGTGAGGAGCATATTGGTCTGTTGGCATCGTGCCAGAAAGTTCCGCGGGACGTATTTTACCTCCAGCGAGGACGAGAGTGTAAGTATAACTAAATCAGGAGGCAAAAGTTGAACCAGTCATATTCAAAGTCATTTAAAGTGTGTGAATCGTAAAGTAAGCTAATTTCCAATTGGCTATGTTGAATCGCCATGCTTTTGAGCACCGTTTGTGATTACACCGCAAAAGACGGCACACCAACCGATCCAGCCCCCAAACCTTGACTAAGTATGTCGAAGCTAGTAAGCAAAACGAAAATGCTTGTTCTCAATGTCAGTCTTGTCCATGAATCCGACACGAATGCCCTCATCGTCCGCTTCGCCATCAACATTTCTAACACCGTAAAGTCGGTCGCGTCTATTATTCTCCCACTTGCAGTAGAGAGCAAAGACAAGAAACATAAGCATAGTTCCGCAAGTAAATGCTAGAAGTGCGGTAATTCCAGTAAAATAGCGTGGAGCCTCGTCGGTATTGAAGAAGTTGGCGCCTGCGACGTTGCCACACGACCACACGACAAACCAAAGACCATTCACGAAAGCTCGCTTGGTATGGCCGGCAAAATTTGCCGCGAGCAGGCTGTAGGATATGGCTGCTCCGACAGCGAAGATATAGAGGACCCAGGTGGATCCAACGAGCCTCCATTGATACTCCAAAGGTGTGAGGCGGATGCCTAGAAATCCTCCTAATGGAATGCAGAGGGTACCGATGGCGACATAGCATCTGACGTTGACATATCGAGAGGCAATCCACCCAGCAATAGGCAGGACAATGAATTCGATCATACCAGTGGGTAACTGCAGTAACGTCGCGTTGATATAGGAGAAGCCATAGCCCTTAATCAATGCTGAGCCGAAATAACCTAGACCGCCACTGCCGACGCCGTTGCAAAAACCACAGATGCAGAGAATTAAAACCTTCGGATCTTGGAACACTTCTTGTATTTGATTCCATTTGAAGGATTTGTCTTTGATGCCGATCATGTTTTGCGACACTCGGTCGACGGCCACGAGCTTCTCTCTTTCCGTGAGCCAGCGGGCGTTCAAAGGAGAATCAGGGACCATGTAAAGCTGAAAGGCGAGAGTCAGTATAGAGTCTCTCCATGTAAGTAGGACGCACAAGAGCAAACTTACAAATAACATCGACCATAAGAAGTTCGCACCACCAATCACCAAGAAAATTAGCTGCCATGAAGTGATCATGGTACTGCTGTGTACGTGTCCAAGGCCGAAATCAACCAGAGACTCTCCTGCAGTTGCCAGTCCGTTCATCGAGATGAACAAGAGCAGATGTAAGGGAAGTTCCTGGCGAGTGAAGAACATGGAGCAGATTATCATGTAAGCAGGTGTCATGTTGCTTTCAGCCATACCGAGGATAAATCTCAAGGCAAACATGCCTCCAAAGTTTTTCGCTGCAGCGCAGCACATGAGAAGCATTCCCCAGATACCAATCATTATACCCGTGTATTTCGCAACTGGTAGGCGCTGAAGCAACATGCTAGCTGGAATATACCAGACGATCCCTCCATAGGCGAAACCGGATGCCACTGTCGAGTATTGCTGGCCTTTCAAATTCAGATCGGGAATCAGAGTGTATGCCGCAGCATGGTTCAAAGAAAGTTTGTCTAAGAATTGAAAGACGAATGAATTCATGAGCTACATTCAATTAGTCTCGGTGTACTAGATTAATCTAATGGTTGGTATTCAAGGGAGGGAGTGGACGCCTCTCACCATTGGCATCAGAATTCTGTCTAACTTCTGCTTAACCCTCCTCCTTTCTCCCTCAAGATCATCGGACTCGAGGTTTTGAGCCTCCGCGTACATGACTGCTCCAATATCATGAGCATTGGTAATCATATCGAGCTTTGGATCCGTTGAAGAAGGGGCATCATCAGGACCAGCACGGAGCGCTATGGCCGCCAGTTCCTTTGTTTCGTTGGCATTCGACATGATGTTGGTCTTGAAAGTAGATGGCTTGAAATTAGATGTTGATTGAAACAATGTGTCTCTTCTGAACTAAATCAATGTATCGAAGTCGAAAACATTGAGATATTAATATGTCTGAAAGGTTGCGCCTTATCGTATCATGTCATGGGAACATTGATTGAGGCGCGCGCCTGTTATCACTTACCCAGAAAACCACATTGCTTGATAAGATATGATGGGGTTAAGGATGGTAGATGCTGGTGGCGATACAGGTATCTTATCTCTGGAGTTGATAGGCAGCATTTACTGGGCCAGATTTGAGCTTTGAGCTACCTTGGCTTGGTAGGAGAACCAGAGTCACGAGCAAATAATATCACGCACTACCTAGTCCTACCTACCTATCTCTTGCGTACAAGTATTTGATTTTGAAGATTCAATTGAAGCTTGATTGCGACTGTCCGATCAACTCCGCCATGGGTGGGAGAGATAGCAGCCCCATCGGATGGATAGGACTTTAACTGCAAGCAAGACTCTGGGACCGATGAACTCCGATGTAGAGTGGAGACATAAAGGAACAGGAATTTATCAAGACACAGAACCTTCTTGTCAGAAGCAACGAATGGTACTGTTTCTCCGGCAGATGTTGATAATCAGAGAGCATCGTGAATTTTAATACCTGGTGTTAATCTTGGGGAAGTTTCGAGCCAAGTAAAATGCAACATTCATAAGCCCATCGTACTGCAGTCCAGTCTTTGCAGCTGGGAAATTTCCAAGTTATCTTACTTGCTCCCGACATATGAACTCCGGACCAAACCTACTTCCATCTCAAGTCATGTCGTATGATTCCCCAATCACCCGAGCACTCGCTCTGCGCGATGACTCGCTCGCCCAGATATCCCCGCCGCTACAGCTCCAAAACCTGCCTGATCCGCTACCCCGAAATGTCTGTGAAATCCGACATCAAGTCCTTGAACCGGAAGAAATAGAGATTACATCTCTTGACGCGGATGAGATTTTGGCTGCAATCAGGTCGAAGAGATACTCTTGTGTCACCATCACCAAAGCGTTTCTCCGTGCCGCAGCACTGGCTCAAATTTTGGTAATATGTCTCTAGATCCTTGATACGACTTCTCTTCTAATCAATACAGACAAATTGCATCACTGAATTACTTCCTGGACCGGCTCTGGAGCGAGCAGCCCTTCTTGATTCTTTGCCAGAGCCACTCGGTCCACTTCATGGCTTGCCCATCTCTGTCAAAGAGCACCATGGCATGTTTGGGCGAATGAAATCATGTGGGTTAGTTGCCTACATTGATGCAGATTCTGTAAGTTTTGGAGAATATTCTATTTGCAACGGTAGTTGACCCCTTCAAGTCAGGAGTAAGTGGCGTCAATGATGTCCTCTGGGCTGCAGGAGCAGTGTTCTACGCACGAACTACAATGCCGCAGACCGGTATGCACCTGGAGACGTCCTCCAATATTTACGGGGTGACGCTCAATCCTCGCAATCTGGACTTGACTGCAGGAGGGAGCTCGGGTGGCGAAGCTGCTCTTCTAGCTTTGCGAGGAAGTATTTTAGTAAGATTTCCATTCCATACCATCGGACCCTGTCTCGACATCATCTAACTATCTCGAAAGGGAATAGGAGGAGATAGCGGTGGATCGATTCGAGCTCCAGCCGGAAATGTTGGTATATATGGATTCAAACCCACCACTGGTCGGCTCAGTCGTCGTGGCGCAAGAGCTATCCCTGGCGGTGACGGGTGAGTTGCTTTTCATCTGCGGCATTTGTTGCAATTGACCAACTGGCTAATACAACCGCAGAATTGTTGGGGCTCATGGACCAATGTCTACATCTCGGTCCGCGTTGCCCCTGTTCATGAGAACGTACTGCAACTCCGAGCCGTGGCAAAACGATCCTTCCCTTGTTCCGTTGCCCTGGAGAGAAATCAAGCTACCTAAAGAACTCAAAATTGGGGTTATGTGGAATGATGGCATTGTCACGCCTCATCCCCCCGTTCGTCGAGCCCTCGAAGAGGTATCTCGCGTCCTTCGTGCGCATGGAGACCACTTCGAAGTGGTCCAATGGACCCCACTTAACCACGCAAAGGCTTATGAAATTAGCATGGGTTTGTACTTTGAGGACGGAGGGAGAGCGATCAAAAAGGTACTCGAAGATGGCAATGAAACGCCTCGTCCCTTGACACAATGGATTTTCGACAGTGAGTTTGTCAAGGACAGGTCGAAGGAAGAAGTATGGGCAGTAAGTTCAACCCTAAACTCATCTCTCAGCAAAACTCGGTACTGATCTTGGCCGCACTAGTTGAAAGCAGAGAGAAATGAATACCGCCAGCAATACAATGATCACTGGCTAGGAACTGCTGACCCTGACGGCCATCCCGTCGATGCCATACTCTGTCCCGTGGGCCCAAGTGCTGCCCCTCCGCATGGAATGAGCACATACTGGCTATATACAAGCCAATGGAACTTGCTCGAATATCCTAGTGTTTCTTTCCCCGTTACCACCGTTGACCTTGCGAGAGATGTCAAAGACTGCGGGTACGTACCGAAAAACACTCGCGACAAGTACAATCATGACCAGTACGACCCAAAGACCTACGTGGATGCTCCAGTAGGGCTTCAGATCATCACTCGGAAATTTGAGGACGAAAAGTGCTTGGCAATCTTGGAAGCGATTGAGAAGGCAATAGGGAGAGAGTAAAGTTAGAGCAAAATTACACCCTCGAGCCACTTAGATTCATACAAGCCATGTTCCAATCCAAAGTCAAGACATTGAAAGGCTGTGTAACGTTAAGAACAGGAATTCCATTATCTATCGAAAATCAAAATTCTGTGTAGTTGCTTTGTTTCTCCTTAACCTATTAGCGTGGATTTGCCGAGTGGCCAAAGTTGATTTGTTAGGGTTGCGTCAAAATTGGCTTGGACGAAGCTCAAATTCGAATATGAGCTGGCCCCAGCGACGGCAATACTAACCCTGTCAAAATATCGACCCATCGCACCCAAATCTTCATCTACAAATTGGCTCTCCTTCCGCCGTATGTCAGGTAAATATATGCAGCTTGGATTAAGGCCATTAATGGCCATATCTTCCTTTACAAAGCTGATCTGGTGTCAGACTCACTGAGGCAGCCAAATGAAGCCTACGACTTATTGTTTTGACTCTATAAAGTGATTTCATTAAATGGCCCTCGACATCATTCACAAATTCTACTTCGATGGCAAACTATAAATCTCCATCTTCGACGCTCCATTTTTAAACGATAGACAGAACGTGCCTCCTTCTACTACTTCTGGGATCCAAGTTCTTCAAAAATCCATGAACAACTCCAAGGTAATCACCCTCAGCCCCAGGTTCAGACAGACTCCAAGTAGAGAACTCCTAGGGACAGCAACGACAACACAACAATGCCAACCACAAAACTCCGACCGACCTCGTGACAGTGGCCGTGCCACTCAGAATCCCTCACACTTGGCTCGAGCTATGTTCTCTCAACAAGCACCTTGATCCTCCCACCTTGGTAGAAACAGTGAATCGTGCTGTGGACGAGGGACACATCCTCAGCCATGCTTCCGGTACTTGCATACTAAACCCGCTGTGGACTCCCGATGATCCAATTCTTCGGAGAGATAGCGACGAGCCTGCCCTAGCTTTGCTTTTCTTCGTGGTGTGCTAGAAGTTGTCTGTGGGGATTCCATGGTTCTAGAGTGGAGTGAGCAGTGTCAGTTACTGGTCGTGTTTCACTTATGGGAAAGAGAAGAATTAGGCCACAGCTAAATGGCCATACGCTAAGCAAGCGAGCCGAAAGTGAAGAGTGCATTTATTACCACCAAAATTTATATGAATAACTATGTACAGTGCATGGGACTAATTCCAACTGATCAAAATCGTCATCTGCTTCAAAGTCTGCATCTTGGGTAGATA
>JAFJYG010000501.1:0-39663 GCA_017366145.1 Cadophora sp. M221
GGGTTGGGTACCCAATGGGTTGCCAAGAATTTTGGAGCAGCCTAAAGAGGATTCAAGATAGCTCTCCACCATAAATGCATTGTTTACTTTTTTGCCAGTTACACTTACAAATAGTTTCTGGAGATGAGACGCAAGACTCACGCTACAAGCTTGAGGTCGAGCAGTTCCACTTTTGCAGCTTAAAAATCGTAGGATGACGAGTTGTGCATTCGCAAAACCCACCATCTTCTTCCCACAAAATGTTCTGGGAGCAATTATATAAGAAACTCTTTCAAGCTTTGTCTCATTCATTAAATACGCAGTTCCTTCCCTTTTCGTTGATTCAACACCTTCAAACGCGAAATAGCAATCCATTTTCAAATCAAAGAAGTAAGAATGAGCCCTGCCAAGATCGGAATTTTCCCAGCTTCTGGTGGCCTCGGTGGCAGTACTTTGAATCACCTGATCAATGTTGTTGATCCATCTCGAGTTATCGCTATTGTTCGAAAGCCTCAGAACGTCGCTTCTCATATCTTCGAGACTGGAGCCGTGATACGTCAAGCAGACTATGATAATGCCCCAACATTAGATTACGCATTGATGGCATTTCTACGTTGAACCTGATTTCCTATACCGGCATCGAGCATGACCAGAGATTTAAGGTACGTGTTTGTCACTTTACTAACTGTACCGCACCCTCTCTGACACACAAAGCAGGTTCACAACTTGCTATCGACGCAGCTAGAAATTCTGGCGTGCGGCACATTTTTTACAGCTCCTTAGCGTTCGCTAGGAACAGCGACTCGACCTCAGCCGCACATATTATGCAAGCACACCTTAACACGGAAAAATACCTGGCATCGCTTGCAGCGCAGGGTTCTTCATTCACATATACCGTTATTCGCATCGGGCTTTACTCCGAGTCCTTTCCGATATACACCGCGTTCTTCGATCTGAAGAACCCCGGTGATGTTAGGATCCCACACAACGGCACCGGTCCTGGTATTGCCTGGGTCAAACAGGACGACCTTGGAAATGCAATGGCGCTGTTGTTGAAGTCATTTACCGAGTCACGCGATACCTTCCCGTTTGTCAACAAAATTGTCTTGCTGTCGGGCCCCCGCGAGTGGTCTCTCAAGGAGACGGTAGAGGCACTAGGTCGCGTATCGAAGAAAGCTGTCAAGCTTCTGGAGGTCTCTGTGGACGAGTATGCTTCCCAGCCTCAGGTGCAGAATGGTCTGTCATATGGCGCTGGTGACTTGGCAGAAGTTTGGGCAACGGCTTTTGAGGCTATTTGTCGTGGTGAGGCGGCTATTTCCACGCCGATTCTAGGACAGATTTTAGGGAGAGAACCCGAGTCATTTGAAAGGATGATATCAAAGATGGTTTAGATATATGATTCAAAAAAAATACGATTAGTTTACACCTTTGAATGGACTACAGTTGCCAGTTTCAGTTGCAGGCCCGCATTGTGCCACTTCTCCAGGTTTTCCACGTCATCATACTTGATGTTTACAGTGCAATATCGAACTCTTTGTTGTCAAAGGAAACAAAATGACCCTCCAATATCAAAACTATAAATGTTCTCCCATGTAGATTGGTGATAGCAGACAAAGGTAAAGAGCAGACTCGGGAATAACTTGGAGCTTGGGCTCAATACAGCAAAGGGTTAAGTTCACAGCTCCAAATTAGTCGTTGTCGTCTATTTACAGTTTATCTTTCCCCCGTCTTATATATAATGGGAGAGGCTGAGCCGAAGGATGCCGTCTCATTCAACCGCCCTCATTTGCCAGAAGTAAGCTGAAGCTCCGGATTGGCAGAACAAAAATAAACTTAGCGACGTGCCAGCCATGCAGCCAATGGCAGGAATGGCATACTTCAGCTCTAAACTAGGTACAAGAATAACATGCCAATGCAATCGATTTGTTGGAAGCCATATGCTGGAAATGGGGAGATTGAAGTGTTTCGAAATCAAGGAAAGCGATCTCGGCAAGCCACATTAGCTATATTTGTGACTTGGACAGAGAGCATCGGAAAAGACGACAACCCAGAAGAATTCAAATCTACACAAAACCCCCTCTTTGGGAGACGCTCTTCCATCTCTGCAGAATTCCTCGCATGCTACTCAGCCAAAACCGCAAACTACTTTCTCCGTTTCATGAATCCAGTGAGAAATACGTTTCACGCCCGGTCGATCCTCCACTACGAGCTTAATCTGTCCAGCTCCAAGCTCCGACTCCTCACTGTCAACATGAAAGTCATCTCCATCCTCAGTCTTGTTGCCCTAGCCTCCACTCTCGTGGCAAGCAACCCTCTCAGCGCCGAAGTCGATCTCGAAAAGCGAGCATCATGCCTTGCCGTTCACGCTGGGAAGCTCTTTGGCGGAACATGTGTTGATGTTAGGAAAGGGAAGCAGTGTGTGAACGGGCTCCTCGTTACTGGGTGGTGTGATGGGGGAAACACGATTATCTGCTGCATCAAGGGCAAGACGATGTGCGATCCTGGGGCGACCAGTGGGATTGGGGATGCTTGAATCTTGGGAGGAGGTAGCTCATAGCTGTCGGTTAATGCTGATGGTGCTGGTTGGGAGCGTCGAGTTTCTGGATATCTTGAGGACACAGCAAAGCATCCATCGGCTTTGGGCCAGCGCAAAGGCTTTATAATGGCAACAATTACTAAATGTTGTTTTATTAAAAATGAGAATTGTCAAAGAAACTGGTTTATCTGAAAGTCTTTGTCTTCATGGCGACTCAAGGTAAGGCGGTGCAAGCCTGAATTACAGGGATTATCGCATCAGAATAGGACATGACACCCTGAAATGCAGGCATCGGATCACTAAGCTTCCAGCGGACTTCCACTACGAACAACAACATACTGTGAGACACAAACGACAACATTACGACTTCACTGTTCAATTAATTTTTGTGATGCACAGATGGGGATAACGCTTGATACTAATCTACAGAAATTAAAAGATCGAAATCCCAGATCCAGATGCTGCGAAAGTTATGAATACCTAGTACTTATTTTGATGTTACCAAGTCCGGGGGGAGGGGGGTTCTTCTGTGAGTAAAGGCTCTAAACAGTCAGCGCACCCTCTGTTTTTTTTAATATACTTTATATATATATATATATTTTTTTTTTTGGCTTTTGTAGTTTTCTTGAGGCTCCATTTTTTTTTGTGATTGTTTTTTGTTTCAAGCTTTTTTGTTGCTGTTGTAATTTCTTGAGGCTCCAATTTTTTTTTTTTTGTGATTGTTTTCTTTTTTCCGGTTTTTTTAGCTTTTGTGTTTTCTGACGACGACGATGACGACAACGTCGATACAAATAATACAAAGTTGAGTACTGATGCTTCTATTCGGTGAACATGTTCAATAAACGAGTTGGCCATTAAAGTGTTGTTTTATAAAGTCTCGACAGCCCACCACATCCCCCATCGAATCCGGAAGGATGAAATCTATTGAGTTGAGGGAAGACCGAGATATGCGAGGTAACGGCCGAGTGTGCTTTCCTTTGAATCTTCGTGCTCGTTGTAGCGGTCGCGGGCATTGATCCAGGCAGTCTCTTGATCTTGAAGGTCGCCCTCGGTGGAGAATTCGTATTTGGTTGCTCGCTCGTGAGCATCCCACTCCGAGACGGCTTCGAGATCGGTACTTTTCAACCAGCGGGTGACGCGCTCATTGCTCTCGGAAATTTCCTGGATCTCGGCGGGTGTGTCAAATCCGCCCTCAAAGAGGAAGATCCCCATTGTCTGGAATGAGTAGGATGGCTCAGTGGTCCATATGTTGTGATCAAATGTGCCTTCCTTGAAGGAGTTGGGTGGAGTAAGTTTACCTCCAGGATGGACCGCTGGCCACTGGGTACCGCCAGTCCCCTTGCTGGTGAAGCTGGAGTTTGAAGAGGTCCCATGGGAGGGCAGGTCCTTGGTTGGAGCAGGTCGAGCGTCAGGTCCCTCGGTGGTGGTGGAGTTGGCATTCACCTTTGGAGTCTCCTTCTTCTCTGGCTTGGGTAAAATGAGAGGGGTTTTGATGTCGAGATGGACATAGTCGCTATGACGATTCATAAGGGTTATTAAGAACGAGAACTTATTCTCCTCGTTGTCGTAGGTGATGTAGTCGCACCCCTCATTCCAAATTGCTTGCAAAGCGGAAACCCACTGAAGGGCTATGTCGGCTTGGCGATCGTCCGGACCACGGGCTAGAATAGCTTCGGCTTCTTTGGCAGCGAGCTTCAAGGATGGAGAAGTATTGTGGGAATAGCCCATGCGCCTGTACCAGTACAGCATGTCGATGGCTTGTTCGGGGGAGAGGATTTCACGATTGGCGATTCTGTCGATGTATCTAAAATATGTGTTAGCATTCAGTTCTTTTGCCATCCAGGCAGGGGACGAGAAGCGAGAAGCTCAACAGCAGCGAAATGAAATTGAATGTATTGAAGTAAGGGATTGTAGGTATATTGGAGGCGCTGAGAGCTATGGAACTGCTCATGAACAGCATCGTACCCCTTTCTGCTAAGCGGGAGCCAAGCCCGTGGAAGCGAGGATGAAGTGAGATGTAAGAGGGTGTGTGAGGATGCACAAAAACAAATCGCAGGGTGTAATAAATGCAAAAAAAGGACGACTGGGCGGATGGGACATGTTTACATACGTCAGAAATTCATTGAAGCTCTCCCCCTCTATAATCTTCTCCATCTCATCATGATCGCAAACGCTGATTTCGATTTCGGGGTGGGCTATTTCCTCTCTCTCCATGGTGACGTTTTCGGCTCCGAACATCTTGGGTGATTGGCAGGAAGTTGCTATGTATGTGGAAGGTATTTTGAAGTGATTTGGTGACCGGACTGTGGTATTGTCCAAGAGACGATGATATCTTAGCCTGAGCTTCGTGAGGGTATAGGATATTATCGAAACGTATGTGTGAAAGTGCGGTGAAGAAAAAAGGAATTGGGAGAGAAATCCTGCGGCCATATAGATATTCATGTTTCCTTCTGAACTGACTGATGCTTGGTCTCAGTTCAGATGCAAGTACGCGATCCTTAGTGGAGTCGGTTGGGTATCTGCGGAAATAGGCCTGGATGTTTGAATTTGCGTGGGTCATATGTTCAAGAATGGGCATTTAGACTGCCTAGAAAGCTTAGCATTCCTTAATTTCGACTTAAATGTATCTTAATTCATGGATCTATGATTTATAGTCTCACCTATAAGCAAAATTGCTTTTTGGTTTAGCAATTTTAGGTCTAGTCGCGTAGGTTACCGTTGATGAGTCTAGTTGAATCAAAAGCTCCGCTGAATTTTCCATTTCCGCAGCCCCGCTGTAGATATCGCTTCAATGTCTGGTTGGGTCTGATCGGAATATTCAAAATTGTGGCCATGAGGCTAAGTAAAAAAAAAAAAAAATCCGTTGTGGACGGAGACAGGGAAAAATCACGATAGCTTCATTCTTGCCGAGTCACTGAATGACGTTTAGCCGCACTAGCTCTCAATCTGCCCCCACTCAACGTGAAAAATAACAGAAATGCCCCTCTTCGCTGCCTAATGATGAGTACTTTGTTCAATACCACGTGCAAACCTAATTTGAACGGTCCTGTGGATGGGCGGGAGGGGTTATCGACTGCCAGTATCATTCTGTTAGAGGAAGATTTGGCTTCACATGCTGTGTTGATGTACAAGAGCGCTCCAATATTGGAGATAGCATGGAGAGCGTATTGAAGTATCTGACTTTAGAGAGCCGCACATTGTAATATGATGAAGAGATTGAAGGTGCTTAGTAATAAATATACTTTTCACTTCTGCGTGATATATGGCACGGCAGTTCTACGTAAAGTACAGCTACGAGACCAAGATGCCTCATCTGCCTCTTCTACCCAGCCATCCCAGCCTCGCCCATCGCCCGCTTGCTTGCCGTTTCCTTCTCTACAAACCTGAGGGGTCTGTAAACAGGATCCCACATCTGTTCTCGAATCCACTCCTCCATATCATCATCTTCAGTCGGGATTCCCTCTTCTATCGCAAGTCCCTCCCGAACAGCTTGTTTGATCACCGCTCGTGCGATATGCACACTGATCTCTCTAACATTGACCACATCTGGTAGAAGGCCCTTGTCGGGATCTCTGAGCGCGGGAGACTGAGCAGCAAGAGCTGTCACGGCTGCGACAAGCATTTTGTCAGAGAGAAGCTTGGTGCGCGAGAGCACACATCCGAGACCGATGCCAGGGAAACAAGTGCTGTTGTTACATTCTGCGATCTCGTACTCTCGTCCTTCGTATTTGACAGGTGGGAATGGGGAACCAGTTGCGATGAGAGCCTTGCCTTTGGTCCACTTGTTGATGTCTTCTGGACTTGCTTCATGGAGACGGGTTGGGTTCGAAAGAGGGAAGATGATAGGTCTATCGACGTGCGAAGCCATTTCCTTGACGATTTCTTCAGTAAAGGATTTGGGGCGTGTGGATGTGCCGATAAGGACGTGGGGTTTGACTTCTTTGATGACGGAGAAGAGGTCGTCGTGTTTCTTGCCTTCCCAGTCCCAATCGGAACGTGCGTAGGGGATTTGCGCGGTCGTAAGCTTGGAGTCGTGAGATTTGAGAAGCAGACCTGGTTTGTCGACGCACCAGATCTGGAGGGCTGCTTCTTCTTTGCTCTTACTGCCGTCAGCGGCGATGGCATCTCGGACTTGATCTGCAATTCCAGTTCCCGCTGTACCAGAGCCAAAAACCAACATGCGCATGTCTGATAGTTTGAGGCCTGAGACGTGGAGGCCAGCCATGATTGCTGCGAGGGTGACACAGCCTGTTCCTTGGACGTCGTCGTTGAAGCAGGGGATTGAGGGGCGGTATCTGTCTAGGATTCGACGGGCTGGATTGTTAGAGATTACACGGATATCATGGGAAATAACTGGTGGAAACATACCATTCGGCAGACCGAAGTCCTCGAAATGAATATAAGCTCGCGGGTACAGCTTTCTGGCAGACTGCACGAATTTATCCACGAAATCATCATATTTCTTCCCTCTGACTCGCGATTCTCTAAGTCCGAGATATAGCTCGTCGTTGAGGAGCTCTTCATTGTCGGTTCCACAGTCGAGAACTACGGGGAGAGTTCTGTTGGGGTGGATTCCAGCGCAGAGAGTTGTGAGGACCAGCTTGGCGACTGAGATTAGAATTCCTCCTACACCTTGATCTCCGATTCCGAGAATCTCTTCGCCATCTGAGGAGTATCAGTAGAATTTTGGAGAGGTATGGGGTCGACGAACCTGTGACCACGATGTAATCGATGTCTTCCGGTCCTCCCCATTGAGCCAGATCATCATGAACACGGTCGATATCGTTGATGTTCAGGAAGCAGCCTTCTGGTCGACGGAAGAGACGAGAGTAGTTTTGGATAGCGTCTCCTTCTGTGGGCGTGTAGATGATTGAGAACATCTCTTTCAAGTGGTCTTGGATTAACTGGAGCGAGTTAGATTGTTAGACTTGGAGGATGGGATTGAGTAGCTCGAATTCGAAAAGAGATAAAGATTGACAGGAGATGGAATTTTTCATTCATTTCAGAGCATAGAGACCCTCGTGGAAGCCTGTAAGCATCTTTCAATGGCAGAGAGAGTCCACACGTGATGGATTTATCACGTGGCAGTCCCCAAGTTGGAGAGCGAATGGGCTCAGATAAGAAGGGAGAATAAGATCCATACGTAGCAGTTTAGAAGATTCAAGCATGGAAGCTCCCACTTACTCTAAAATACAACACCTGATTCTGCTCCGCCAAACTGGTCATAAAAGTATTCTTGGCCAAATCATCCTGTCTCGTAGAGTATTGCTGATAAGCCCTCTTGACCTGCGTATCCAGCGTAGAGACATGTTGAGGAAGAAGTCCTGTGAGTTTGAATTTCTCACGCTCTTCTTGGGGGAACCCGGCGCCTTTGTTGAAGTAAGCTGTGTTGAGGAGAGCAGAACCGGTCAGCGCACAGTCTTGGGGACCACTTGTGCTGAGGGGAAGATGGCCGAAATGAGGATGTTTCTCGTGCGGTTGGGTTTTCTTGTGATGGGAGGACATTGCGGAGACTGGAAAGGTGGAATTGGAATGGTATGATGGGATAGGATTTTCTGGGGTAGTGGGATCTTGGGTGACGAAAAGGAAACACCGAGCAGGACGTCTAGGAAACGAAGCCCTTGCATTTGAGTAAATGGAATCCCTTTTGAGTTCGAAGACAAGAATCCGTTTATGTACAATGAATGAAGGGTTACGTGTTGTCAGAAAGTACCTCGTTAGGCAGAGAAGCTACTTGATAGTTATGCTGAGTGTACTCCAATCAGCTTTGCGGTTCGAAGCATACCAGCGCCAATGACGTTGCCGTTCCGAGTTCCCATAATCAATGCAGGCGGACCACATGGAATTTCTCAACGGCTTTACAAAATGATTTTGGTATGAGATATTTGAAGTTGTTTTCAGACAGAGAATTAAACAAACAATGAGGTTCTGTTACAAAGCAAGGGACGAGGTGTCTTGGGCGCTGGTGGTCGATGTTGAATTGCCTCAACGATCACGTGGGCTTGTACAGTACTGCCAACAGAACTAAAGGGACGTGGATAGAGGTTAGTCTGCATGGCTGAGAGGTGTGCATTGCGGAATTCATATGGCAAGAGGAAATGAGAGTCCATTGATGCTAACACATATGGTGGTGTCGAAGTCCCTGCTGAGGTACCGAGGTCGAACACTGCTTCCCAGTAAAGCAACGCTGAGTCAAGAGCGAGGTTAAGCATCAGAGGGAGGTGAACTAGTATATCTTCATCTAGGAAATGTAGGTACGCAAGGAGCCACACTCCTGTAGGGACCTCATCAAGAGTAGGAGTATGGACTATGAAGGTCCTTTGATTGGTCTGGCAGCAATCCTCTATGGAGGGACAGTCCCGAAGAACCATTCCTCTTCCCAATCTCCATCCGATCTCCACACAAGACGCGCAGATACCGAAAGGCCTCCCGAAGAAGGTCTCATTTCCTTGCCACGAAGGCTGAGTGATTGATCAAGGTGCTGCGGGTGTATATGGGGGGAGATGGGTGAAGTAGAAGGAGAAGGGAAGAGAGGATATACTTAAGTGATGGATGGGCTGGAACTCATAACGACAGAGAATCTGGTGTAACACACAATACCTGGATGGTAATTCAAACTCCATCTCCGGATCAAGAGAGAATTGAAGCATTGAAGATGATGGATTTCTTTGGAAGTTCTCGGAATGAAGAATCGTTTGAAGTTCGAGTTCTTCGCGAAAATTGCAATTTAAGGTTCCCAAGCCCTAGAGTCAATCCGGCTTAGCCCCTTCGGATAAAGATCGACTCAGCCGCGAGCTCCAACCAAGCCTCTGCGACTCTCCACCAATTTCTTTCACCACGAATACCAACAACACCACAATCCGAGCATCACCATCACGTCGCCACGCAATCGCAGGTCGACAGAATGGTTGGCAAGAAGAAGCGCGGTCATCCCGACGTGGAGGAAGTCCTCTCTCGTCCCTGGTGCTATTACTGTCAGTCTCCCCCATGCTGCCCTGCCCTCGTGCCCCCAACATCACCATGCTAACGTGTTCTGTCACAGGTGAGCGTGATTTCGATGACCTTAAGATCCTCATCTCCCATCAGAAGGCTAAGCACTTTAAGTGCGAAAGATGCGGTCGTCGACTGAATACTGCAGGAGGTAAGTGCTCTGCTGTCGCGATGGCGCGTCGATCAATGCTGACTGTTCCCCAGGACTCTCCGTCCATATGAATCAGGTCCATAAAGAGACTCTCACGAGCGTCGACAATTCGCTACCGAACAGACAAGGGTTAGAAGTGGAAATCTTTGGTATGGAAGGCATCCCGGAAGATGTTGCTCAAGCACATAATCAGCGCATCATCGCAGGTTTCTACCAAGCACAAGCCGAACGTCAAGCTGCAACCGGCAATCCGGGTCCTGGTGCGCAGAATGGAGGACAGGCAAAGAAGCCAAAGTTTGAATCCCCAACAGATTTAAAGAAACGGCTGGCAGAACACAAAGCTCGAAAGGCAGAACAAGCTGCGAATGGCAGCAGTGGAGGAAATACACCAATGATGGAGGTTGCTCAGAACAGTCCACTAGGCCAGAGTCCAGGTTCATTTGTAAGTAGCTACCTTCGCCGTTCTGCCACTCCTGCTAACTTGCCGCAGAATGCTTCCCCATTTCCTCCTCCACAAGCCAATTATGGCGCAACACAAGGTGCGGGTTATGGATCATTTTCACAAGAGCCCTACACACAACCCTCGGTAGCTTACCAACAGCCTCCCTATCAACCCCCTTTCTCTGGTCCTCCTGGGCAGTCTCAATACCAACCTGCTTACTCTCCACCTCAACAATATGCTCCTACGCAGTCCTTCCCTCCACATCAGCCACAACCGTATGGAGCAGGTTCACCACCTGGCTCGTTCGGCGCCTATCAAGGTCCTCCCTCTCACACACCTCCGCAACTTGGAGGACTGCCAAATCGTCCGCCTAGTCTCCCACCTGCTCCAGGTCTGCCACAGCGACCTTCATTCGCTGCACCTGCACTTCCCGCGCATCAGATGCAACAAATGCACCAAGGCCCTCCTCCATCTGGTAGTTGGGGAAGCAATGGATGGAAAGCTCCAGAACAGAACACAGCTATGTCATCAGCTTATCCTCACCCTCAAGGCTTTCCTGGAACTTATGCGACTAACGCTTCCTCGGTGGATGACCTGGTATCAGGCGCTGCTAGAGAAGCCGATGACATTGACGAGCTCATCAGGATGGCTGAGGCAGGTATCAAGCCGCCGAAGAAGGGAGAGAACCCAGTACAAGTTCAACCATCCGAAACCACACCTACCCCAGCGCCAGAAGTCAAGCCCGACATCGTCGAGAAACCCGAACAGAGCGAAAAGAAGTCAAAGAAAGAGAAGCCGATCAAGATGATATATTCCGACAACGATTTGAGTCCAGAGGAGAGGATGGCCAAGATGCCAAGGTACGCATTCGTCCCTGATGGAAAGACTGAATCATCACTTGTCGAGGCTGCTACGGTTCCAGGTGTTGCTGGTACGGTCGATGCTTAGTTGGAGATCGGAGGAACAAGGGAAATTTGGCAGGTCAATCGACTTCCATTTGTTTTCCATTGGCCATTTTCGATTATCGTACATACTTCCTGTCTTTTTGGTATCGTCATGACCATTTGCAACACGACATGGTGGGGATGGAGAGAGCTGGGAAACAGCTAAGTCACCAGCCACTTCGATCCCATATCATCAAACCCCGTCATTCATTGATTCAGTGTTCGTCTTCCGGCATCTGGTAAGTTTGCAGGTGAGAGGGACTGGTGTTCGGGGTGGATGGAAAGCATTGATTATTTGGAGGCGCTGCAGAGGCAGATATGGATTTTGGATTGTGTTGCATTTGTAAGTACATGAAGGTTGGCGATTCCCATTCCTTCGAATCAAAAAGTCTTTCCACAATCCTCGTGCAAATAAATCTCGTTTCCATCTGCTCGGATTCTATCCCTGCCGGGTAATCCCAGCGTCCTTTTGATGAACCCAATCTACACTTGTTATGAATCCAACAGAGCGGATCAATCTTGACATCAGCTGCCAAAGTTGGTAAACCTTGTCACACGTGAAGTGGAGTTTTTCGAATTTAGGCAGCGCAACCGGCTTATTGCATGAAGTTGTCCAGATATCGTCATCTCGCTCGTAAAGTCCTCACATCGCATGGGTACCTAGGTAGTCCCAGTGGATAAATTTGAATTCTCGAAAGTTGCTAAAGAAGTAAAGATTTTCGAGGACTTAATCCGAACTTCGAATCAGAAGACGAGCTGCTAAACACAGGAATGTATTCAGTCCAGTTTAAGTTTTGCATCCGCCTTGTCTTGTCGATCCACCAGTCACTTACCGTACACTTAAACTTCAGGCTGAATGCACGTCGTCTCTCTGCCCACCTTACCCCGCGTAATATATATCCCGAACTCCGCACTACAACAACAATACTTCACTAGGTACAGTAGTAACACTATCACCCCGCCTCCTCCCCCTCCCAAGATCGGGTCGGGTAATATGGCGCCCACCGCAAATGGGCTTTCCGGCTGGCTTGCTGGCTTGCCACAGCATGTAAGGTACGAACAGAGAAATTTAGATTAACCACACATTCTACATGGATTTGTCTGAATTATGATTTGATTCTATTCTGTTGGTAACAATTTGATCCGTTGAACCGGCCGATCACTAGGAGCTCGCAATCGGACTTGTCTGCTTTCGGGACATGGACCGTCGGCTCTATGAGCAGACCCGCTGGAATTGCTACGTTGGAGGTAAGGTTGAATTAGATTGGGATGAGTTGGGATGGGTTGGAATGAAGGTAAGGTAGGTAAAGTAGGAAGCAAGCTAGGTGAGGTAGGGTAAGGATATACCCATTCTCCTCCTCTCCTCTTTTCTCCTCAATTGTCTTTCAATTTATCCTTCTCGGCGCGGCGCGTTGGTTCGTGGCCATCATTTATGTATGGCGTGTCTTTCTCTTCATCTTCCTCTTTTCCCCCTCCCCTTCTCTCGCTGCTTCTTGTTCTACCCCGTTTTGATTCCACGCCAATTGGCCTGATCACCAAAAACTATGAAGACGCCCTCTCTCCTCCTCGCCCTTACGGCCCTCCTCTCCCAGGCCTCAGCACTCGGGCAATCCTCCCCCGTGGTAACTGAATCCGCATCCGGCCTCCTCAAACTAGCAGGCGGAGGGCAGAATGGCCAGATACTGGTCAGTTCCGATGATTGGTGGGGTGTGTTGCGCGCAGCACAGGATCTCGCTGGTGATTTCGGGAAGGTGACAGGTAAGAATCTGACCCTAGGGAACTGGAGTGGTGGGAATGTGACGAAGCGAGGTTTGGATCTGCATGTTGAGAGTGCGAGGGTTGAGGAGAGGGATTGGAATACACCGGCCACGGGAAAGAATCCCGCTACCCTCACGCCATCGTGGGAGAGTCAACATCGTAACCCGCCGAAGAGTGGAGTGCATGAGGTCGTGGATACGAAACCAGCTGGGACGACGGTTTATTACAAGTTTAAACCTGTGACGAATTTTGTAAATGTTGGTCCATCCCGAGATCCTAGCCATGAAATTGAGTTAGAAGGAGACTTAGCTGATATTTCGTCTATAGTATACAGTTGGTCCAGAGCAGAACTTCACAGGGCCGACTCTCCTGTCATCATCCAGCGCAAAGACCGTCATAATTGCAGGAACAATCGGCAAGTCATCAGTCATAAACGCTCTCATCTCATCCGGCAAATTAGACACCTCGGCCGTGAAAGGCAAATGGGAATCATTCATCTCGCAAGTCATTATGTCGCCTTTACCGGGAGTGGATAAAGCTCTGGTGATTGCTGGGAGTGATTTGAGAGGGACGGTGTATGGTTTGTACGATGTGAGTGAAGGCATGGGTGTTAGTCCTTGGTATTGGTGGGCGGATGTTCCTGTCAAGAAGAGGAGTGGTGTCTGGGCGAAGGAGGGAAAGAAAGTACAAGCCGCGCCGAGCGTGAAGTATAGAGGGATATTCATCAATGACGAGCAGCCGGGCTTGACAAATTGGGCAAAGTACGTTGTTTCCCTTGCTAATCTCTGACAATTCCACCCCTAGCGTGGGTTTGAATGGATGACGAGTTTAAATACTGACAATGAGCAGCAACAACTACGAGCGAGGTCAATGGGGACCAGGTTTCAATCACTACTATCACCCACGAGTCTTTGAGCTGCTCTTGAGACTCAGAGCGAATTACTTTTGGCCCGCTATGTGGGGTTCTATGTTTAATGTGGATGATACTGCTAACCAGCCACTTGCTGATGCTTTTGGTATTGTGATGGGAAGTAGTCATACTGGTATGTTTGGCGTCATGAAGTTGAGATGTGGTGCGAGGCTAATAGGATAGAACCTATGATGCGAGCTACAAATGAGTGGAATAACTTTGGAAAGCAGTATGGTGGTAGTGGAGTTTGGTATGTGTTTTCTCTTTCAGGTCTTTATGAGAACTGTGAGTTTCTGGAATGGGATATGCTGACTGATACACAGGGCTTACGACTCCAATAACGCTTCCATCAAGCCCTTCTTCAAGTACGGAGCCCAGCGAGCAGCCCCATATGCAGCAAGCAGTCTTTTCACAGTCGCCATGCGTGGCAGCCACGACACGTCCATCCCCCTCGTCGATAGCGAAGCTGTCGTCGTTCTCGAGAATGTGGTGAAAGTGCAACGAGAAATCCTCACCGAAGTATTCCCTAACAATAACGTAAGCGACATTCCACAGATGTGGTGTCTGTACAAGGAGGTGCAGAGTTACTACGAGCAATTAGGTTTGACTGTCCCGGAAGACATCACCCTTTTGTGGACCGATGATAATTTTGGAAATATTCGACGCCTGCCGCTTGCTAATGAGACCTCGAGGAGTGGTGGTGCGGGCGTTTATTACCATGTTGATTATGTTGGGGATCCAAGGAGTTACAAGTGGATTAACACGATCCAGCTTTCGAAGACGGTTGAGCAGGTTAGGTTCTTTCTTAAATCTAAAACTCAATGACTAACGAGTGCAGATGCAACTCGCATACGCACGCCAAGCAGATCGTATCTGGATACTCAACGTGGGCGATCTCAAAGCTCTCGAGGTTCCCATAAACCATTTCCTTGACCTTGCGTACGACACTCCCAAATGGGGATATGACAGTACGCCAACATGGATCAAACTCTGGGCCACTCGTGAATTCGGCGCCGAGCACTCTGACGCCATCTCCTCCATCCTCGATCGTTATGGGATGTATGCTGCTCGTCGGAAGTACGAGCTTCTCGATCCGAGTTTCTACAGTGTGCTCAATTACAATGAAGCCGATGCCATTCTCGCTCAATGGATATCTCTTGCGGATGATGCACAAGGTGTATACGATGACTTGGATAGAGATGCCAAGCCCGCTTTCTACGAGCTTGTTCTACAACCTGTTCTCGGTGGGCAGACCGTCAATCAGATTTATATCTGGGCGGCCAAGAATGCTCACTGGACGATTCAGAAGAGGAATTCGGCCAATGACGCTGCTATGGATGTCCTGAAGGCATTCAAGAAAGATGCTCAACTTACTGCTAGGTATCATGAGTTGTTGGATGGTAAATGGAATCACATCCTTGATCGTAAGTCTCACACTTGATTTTGAAATTTCCGCTGACGTCCGTAGAAACCCATCTCGGATATACAGGATACTGGCAACAACCCATGCGCAACACAGCACCCCCTCTCTCTTTTGTTCAGGAGCTCGAGACATCTTTAGCTGGCAACATCGGTGTGGGAGTAGAAGGAAGCAATGCCACCGTTGCAGGTGATGATGCCTACCACGCCAACTCCGGAGGAACACTCGTGCTCCCATCTATGGATCCATACGGTCCCAAAAGTCGATGGATTGACATGTTCGCCCGTGGAGTAGCAAGTTGTCAATGGACCCTTTCTCCATGGGCACCCTATGTCGTCCTCTCGACGACAACCGGCTACGCAGGCGGCGACAACGGAACAGATACCCGTGTCTACGTTTCCATCGACTGGGCCAAAGCTCCCGCAGCACCAAACACCACGACCGTCAATATCAACGTGACATCCTCGTGCGGCAAAGGTTGGGGTAACTACAACGCACCGCTCATTCAAGTACCAGTCTCCAATCTAGCTGTCCCAGCAGACTTCACCGGCTTCGTGGAGAGCGATAAACATATCGCCATTGAAGCCGAGCATTCCTCGCGTAACACTGCTGTGAAAGGCGTTTCATACATCACTCTTCCATCATACGGTCGCACGCTCTCGGGGGTGACCATGATGCCCGTCCTTGCTCCCAGTCAACCAGCTGGCACAGGTCCCGTGCTGGAATACGATATCTACACTTTCACGAACACATCCGTAGCGAACGTCACACTGCTACTCTCCCCATCGCTGAACCAGAACGGTGGTGAACGCCCCTTGAAATACGGTATAGCCTTCGACTCTGAAACGCCGCAAGTGCTCCAATTTGTGGGGAATTGGACTGGAGGTGGCTCACCACCTGGATGGCTCGGTGCCGTCTCTGACTCGGTATGGGGAATGGCAGCAAGTGGAAACACGACGACGACGAAGCATAACCTGTCGAAGACTGGGAAGCATACATTGAAGATCTGGGCTGTGGAGCCGGGTGTGGTTATCCAGAAAATCATTATTGATTTTGGAGGTGTGAGGAATAGTTATCTGGGACCCCCAGAGAGCTTTAGGGCAGGTGTTGATAAAGTGGGAGGGTATAAGGGGGAGAATTTTGCAGGCATGCAAGTTAGGGATGTGGTTTCTACTGGGTAGGAAGGTGGTTGTTCAGAGATGAGATGCGATTGGATGAGGTTGGGAAATGGTGAGATATAAAATTCTAGTGTTAATATTTATTACTTGTTTACTTGAAGTTCTTGGCTGGTCCAGCAGCTGCTCACGGATGTCTTTGGTTGAGGAAAAGCCAGGTGACCCAAAGAAAGGGGCGATTCTCGCTAATTCTTGGATGCAGATGCCAAGTACCAAAACAATCACACCTCCCGTCTTGCCAAGTGGCCAAGATACCAAGAACTGTTCGACCGCGAAGGAGTTGCAAATGACTGGAGGAAAAAAGACATTCCGTCTTTCTCCTGCGGGGATATTGAGAACCTGGGGAAAGGGGAATGATGGGATAGACGCCACGCGGTCGCTGATAGATTTCCTCTGAGATGAAGGCGGACGTACCTTTGTTTTGAGGAGATGGGAATTTTGATGTGAGATGTGAACAGGGTTTTATTTGCCTGCGTCACGTTCATGATGACAAAGTTAAGCTGGAGAGTTTGATATCCTGGGGAAGGGACTCTAATATTAACTTTTATATTGAGCTTGAGTTTCCACTATGGGCTGTCATGGCCGCGATTCTGGGTTTCGCAAGGTCGGGAGATCGCTCATCCCCAGCCTTATTCCATCCGGAATATCTTGTTTACCTAATCTCCCGAGGTCCCCCTCACTCTTTCACCCCGGAGAAACTTTCGTGGGACAGCGCTCAGGGAATCTGGAGAGCTCCAAGCTTTCTCCAGATTCGAGATATCGCACGGGCACAGATTTGCCCCCTCCAGGAACGGTGTGGCTGACATCAAGAACAATAATTGGGTGCCCACAAGCGAGTTTTGGAGGTGAGGCTAATATCACTAACCACAACGATCACTTGGACCGTTACCATAGATGCACCTCATCTAATGAACAACTTCTCCGTCTTGGCTGCTCAGGGCAAGCTCGACTTTTTTTTGGAGGAGAGAGCTGTGGAATTTCGGGTCATTTCTCATCTTGTCATCCTCGGTCAACTGTCCCGAGCTCCAAGATCCTAGCCGTGCATTCGAGAAGCTCGTGTCACGGAGACGGAGGAATCTCGACCTGGAAATGATCTGTGTAGCTAGTTTGTGAGCTGCAGGAACCTGTGTATGTATGATGGCATGGTTGGAGCTCTTCCTGTTGAAAAAAAAAATTATAAATAAAAGGGGGGTGCTTCGCATTTCGCACTTTTCGGTCTTCCTCTCTATCCCTGATCAATTGAAGCAACTTCCACCCAGACAGAGTCAGATCGGTTCATCATGAAGTTTCTTTCCAGTCTCGTCGCTCTGAGCAGCATTGCTTCTGCCTCAGCACAAGTTTGTAACGCGGATAACTGCCTTCGAGGACTTCGTTCCCCCGAACGAATCGCTGAAGCTAGGGAATTCTGTGGTACTTTCACCACAGCTCCTGTGACAGCAACAGCTTCCATTCCCACTTTCGCCGCTCAAGCTTGTGCTGGAAACGTTGCCAGCCGTATTAGCAGTGCCTGCAGTTGCATTGCTACCTCTGTGAGTAGAGATCCTATGTCCTCCTGACAGATTTGAGTTTTTTTGCATGAGACCATATCGCTAATCGGAATTTTCTAGACCGCAACTCCAACTACTTCAGTTTGTGGCCCAGATGCTAGCTACCCAGCAATTGCTCTTCCCTCTGGGGCTTTCAATCTCGTGGGATATGCAAAGGAGAACCCAATTGGACCTGTCAGTGGTGGAGCAGGAGGACCAACAACCACAATCAGTGCTGGAAGCACCGCTGCCAATTCAGCTCTGATTGCAGCCGTCACTGTATGCTTTCTCACAACTATTACTCTTATGGCTGGCTAACATTCTCCAGGGAGCCAACCCATTGACCATCATCATCGAAGGAGAATTCGCCCTTTCAGCTCGTCTGCGTGTCAATGGAGCCAACAAGTCTATCATCGGCGGCAAGAATGGAACCATTGCACGCAACGGAATGACCCTCGTCAACGCCACAAATATCATTGTCCAGAATTTGAGATTCACTGGTGTGCTTGACAACGATTGCATGACCATCCAGAACACCACTCGTGTCTGGGTCGATCACAATGATCTCTCCTCCAGCCCTAACATCATCAAGAACGGCCCTGATCTCTATGTAAGCTCCCAATTTGTCTTCATTCCAGAACTCAGCTAATACACCCTAGGACGGTCTCATGGATGTCATCCGCGCATCAGACTGGATCACAGTCTCCTGGAACTACTTCCACGACCACTACAAGGCGTCTCTGGTGGGCAACAACGATCAGTTCCGCTCCATCGACTCCGGCCACTTCCACCTAACCTACCACCACAACTACTGGCGCAATCTCGGCACGCGTGGAAACGCAGGTCGATTTGGACACCAGCACTTGTACAACAACTACTACAAAGACTTCCGCTACCAAGCCATCCACTCCCGTTCTGACAACCAAGTGTTGGTTGAGGGCAATGTGTTTACAGGCGATACTCGCGAGGCGTTGAGCACCTATGGTCTGGTCATCCCCGAGGACTCGCCCAACACCTCCCCATTGGGTGATTTTGAGATTGATGGCTATGCGAACTTGGGTGCTACGAACGACTTTGGTGGATCGGGGGTTAACATCACGCAAGTTGGGAACTTCACTACTGCTCCTTATAGCTATACGTTGAGTCCTCT
This sequence comes from Cadophora sp. M221, assembly GCA_017366145.1. Taxonomy (NCBI): domain Eukaryota; kingdom Fungi; phylum Ascomycota; class Leotiomycetes; order Helotiales; family Ploettnerulaceae; genus Cadophora; species Cadophora sp. M221. The sequence goes on from JAFJYG010000501.1 coordinate 18,982, forward strand.
TGCAGATGTTCCTGCGTTGGTAGTTAGGTATTCCGGTTTGGGGAAGCTATGAGATGGATATTGTTCTTAATACAATCAATCTTAATTCTCCAGAGTAGGAAAATATACAATCATGCCTCAAAAGTTTACTCTGTCTATTCCCCAAAATATCATCTTGCAAGTCTTCTGACCTCAGCGAAGTTTTATGCGATCTTGTTTTGGGTCTCTTTGTGTTGTTTGAGTATCTTGTCCAGCCATTTAGCTTCTGGGGAATTGTTCGGCCGGGGTATCTCATAGGCCGCAAAGAAAGCCGCTCAGTCTGCCTGCAGTGTGGCCCACAGGAAGGGCTACAGTTGTGGAGGCAGTGCAGATCACCAAGCCACAGCGAAACCACAAATCCTGCGCATATGCTAGATTCGTTGACCACATCAGGGGACAACTTTCAAAGGCACTTCAAGAGCAATGGCCGAGTTTGCAGCAAGTGTACTCAGCATCATCAGCGTCGGCACGAAGGTCACTCTCGTGCTCTTCCAAGTCGCCGCTGACCTTGGATCTGCTGGGGAAGATGTGCGTTGGCTCGGGACAGAGATTTCGGTGTTCTGTGCCGTCCTCAATGATCTCAACACAATTCTGGAGCGAGCGAAAAAGTCCGGTTTCTCACTGGATTCGCTGAAGTCGGTGGGTGCAATCGTGGATCACTGCAAAGAGATTTTGGAGAGGATCCAGATGGTGGTGGATAAGCTTACAGGCGAGGTCAGGCCAGACGGGGAATCGAAGGTTACTTATGTCGCCCGGGCGAAGTGGATTTTTGCAAAGAGTAAGGTAGAGTGCTTGAGGACGAAGTTGGAATCGTCTAAGCTTACGTTGAGCGTGATGATGACAGGATTTAATTGGGCACTGATGCTCGACCAGAAACAGTCAGTTAGATCTTTCTGCGTGACGCTAGCTTGGACTGACACAAGAAGGCAATCTGAAAACTCGAGCACTGATGCAGCACGACAAAATGAACTAATGAACTGTTCCAAAGTCTGCTCATGTCACAGCAGTTTGTTGTTCAAAGACTGGAGAGGCTGGAGTCGGATGCAGGTGAAAACTCAAGCAGTGGAGGCAGGGAGGACATCCTGATTCCACCCAGCAATATCTCGCAGACACTGAACAGCGCTGTCTTTGAAGACGGCATGGCTGCGACGGATCGGCAGTGGACTTCAGGTCAGGCCGCTACGAATATTCGCAGCTCCCAGACTCTCGAACGTTACGCCAACAGGCTTTCGAAATCCGCCAGACCAATTTCTGTTATGCCCCCGGACACAAATTCTAAACTTGCAGCAACGCAACCAATGGCAATAGAGGATCCTGACGGAAGGCCCATAAACTGGATCAACATATGATTCTACCCAGTACCCATACTCAATATCGACAGTGGCTTCAAAGATGAGCCTCAATCTGTAATGGTAACCCAGGTTGAATTGAAACCTCACCAGACCTTGGCCGACATTAAGAAGGCTATTTTGGACGTCGCCGAAACTCCTTATGCGGAATCGAACTATGACCTGCACCTGCATCTGGACTCACACCGTCACAGCGGCGACCATCGGTCTAGGAGAGATCAGCATCTAGGAACTTGGTCTGAGCAGATATGTAGCGAGACGCGGGTACTGCAGAAATTGGGATCGAGGCCGGGGCCGTGGCTGAGTGTACAGAATACTCTTGGTAGGGAATGTCGAGATGATACACTGGTTAACACAGATCGTGATATGAGAAGTGAGGTAGATCCTAAACCAGAAAACGAGTGTAGTGTGCAGTAACTAGGTAGTTGTATTGCATGGGAAATTTTGAAAGAAAATTCGAGGTATGAGTGGAAACAATAGAAACATGAAATTTGCGAGATAAAATAGAAAACTCAGAGCCCCCTGGAAGCTACTCCATCTGTTGTATCTTCTTCGGTCGCCAAGTATCCTTTGATTCTCAACGCAGCAAGAGAATCCTCGTTGATGAACTCGTCAAATTTGAATTCTCCAAAGTGTTTACTGATTCTCCGTTTTCTGTACGTTGGTTTCTCTGATTTGCACGACGAAGATCCTAGGACCAAATTCTCCCATTTCTTCTCAAACGGGTTTCTGTGTGGCGTTTCCACGAAGAGCAATCCAGTGCTGGGATCGGGCGAGAAATTGACCCTTGGGCGAAATGCGGAAGGGGGTGGATCTTTGGTGGGAGTATTGTCGTTTGTAGATTGTGTAGGTCTTCTCCATTGCTTCGAGTAAAGTTGAAGTATCTCTACCTGTTCGGTGATACTTCATCACGTTCTGAACCTGAGAGAAGTTGAAGAATTCGTCCATGTAGCTTTCTGGTATCTGGCGGGCTTGAACTACTGCGCATGGCCGTCGGTCGGAGATATAAATGTAGGGGCCCTGTCGCCAATTGTTGGTCAACTCTGGTGTATGGAGTTTCTTGCAGAAGTAGCAAAAGATAAGTTCATTCGAGTCTAGGTCCAGAAGTTCCAAGAAGGTCTGCCGTTCCATTTCTTCCTGGCTTTGACTTGGCCCCTCTGTGAATGATCTGAACCACTCTGTGTAAAGTTCTGACACGCATTTATTGATCTCAAACAGCTTTTGATTCTCCAATTTTGCGAGGAAGGTATGGCAACACAACAAAAGCGCTGCCGCGGATGATGTTGGAAGATGGTCCGTGATGATCAGCAGGACTTCCGTCGGGAGACAGAACAAGTTCCTAGGCTTTCTTTGTATTCCATGTTCTGAACTGGCCAACCCGCTATCGGGGGGAATGTTTGAAGGAGACACAGCTGGGTCCTCTCTCTGGTGTCGCTTGGAGAACAAGGATGGTCTCAGTTCTCCCAGTGATGGCCCATTTTTCTGCTTGCGCGTCGGTCTATTGCATTTGGATCTATTTGTAACGAAGTGTGGACAACTCGCCTACGGAAGATACCTGGGGAGATCCGGGTTTGAATAATTTGAAAAGCCGTTTGAGCCCAAAAGCTCCCACCCGTCTCTTCCGAGTTTCAACGCTAGGCGAAGATTCAGGAGGCAATAACTTCTCGAGAGATTTGATAGCAGTTGTAGACTCCACTGAGGATTAAGTCTCGGCTGAGATCCTTAAAAAGGAACGTCGTCTACGCAAATCAACCCTGGGTTTCGGTCTAGAAAGTTCCCTCCCTGGACCAGAAGCATAGTTGGATTTGCGACAAGCAATGATAGAGACAAAGCAGACGACCATATTGTTGGAAAGGAAAATAATATAGAGTGAGAAGACGAAGTAGATCTCGATTTCGAGAGACTTGAATCCCAAGAAAAGTTGTCGTTCGTTGCGGAGGAAGTCTTGGAGTGAGCCTCGAATTTGAGGATTCTCGCCTGACCTTTAAACAATACCTACCAAACATAAGGAGCCAAGAGAGCAAACCACACTTACGTATCATGGTCCAAGAGGCATGTGACCGACCATTATTGACCCCATGGGATTGGCCCTACCAGACATCGCCAACCATCGAGCGGGAACTAGTTCGCCAAAGCCCACTTCGATAGGGCTGAACTCCACATACGATGTCATCAGCCTTACACAATAGCTGTTCGTCTTTCTCGAACTCTTCTGGAAAAGAATTAGAAAGGTCTAGAATGCGCTGAAGCATGAATTGTGGAGGGGGAAGGACACATGATTTGACGTAAGCGTTGTGCTCCCAGCCATGAGAGATAGAGATGGATCGAAGAGTCCCAATGAGGCACACCTACAATAAGCGGGTTTCAGATCCACAGCTTAAGACGTAGTTCTTTTCCAGGGCTTCAGCTTTTATAAGATGATGTAATGACGCGGAAACAAAACATTCTGTGAGGAGATGTTTGTTCGACGAGGAAATGAAAAGAGCAGGCCCTCAGAATTCGAAGAAGGCTACTCGGTAAGACATCATTTGGAGAGGAAATTGCAGCTTTCGCTGTGATGATGTACAAGCATTGTTTTCGGTGTGTAATTCTGGGTATCGTACAGTACAAAATCGACCTGTCTTCACTTGGAGCCATTTCGGCTCCCCGAGTCTAGACTCATCATGCTTAGCTCTGCCCTAAGACTTCTGCTGCCCGCCACAGGCAAAGCAGAGCCATTCGCGGGCTTTGAGCCATTGCCATTTGCATATGCTGCTCCAGTTTGAACCCTTGTCTCCACTTGAGATGGTTTTACTCTCCCGTCTCCTATACCCCTCGACTTCGTGTCGTTCGCTGTCTTCGTGAAATGCTGACCCAAAAGAATCCCGCTGTAGACCAGTGCAATACCCAATGCAATTAGATCCAGAATATGCACCAACCACCATATATGCTGCGTTCCGAGGCCGCAATTTGTAAATTCGAACTTCCAATCCCATGTCTCCTCATCAAACCATAAACTCATGAGCCCCGCGTTGCCAGCAAAGCCACCCATCATACTTTGTACTGTTATTTCTCTGAGACCAGGGATACCGGGCTTATCTACGATGTCGGCAGACAGAGCTTTGGGCCATGTGGTTGCTTCCCATTGCCGTTCTGGTGACGAGTGATTCATGTAATGATACACATTGCAACCTTCATGGTCATGTCCGGTCAGAATCACGCCATTCCTGCCATACCCTCCACCTGGTACATCTGGATTTCCGTTCTTGCCAAATATGCCCTCCAAGAATCCTTTTGAAGCGTCTTTGGACAAATGATTCTGCTCCCTCACCCCATTGCCAAACTCTCCATTGTAGAAGTCGAAAAATGGACCGTCCACACATGTTCCAGTCTCTTTATGCATAGGAATATGGGTCAGCACAATGGTGAAGTGTGCAGTACGAGTGACATCGTGGGATGTTGTTATAACTTTATTCAAGAAGCCATATGTCTCGTCTTGCATCTCTTGGGACCCAACAGGTGTATCAAGATTCATGTCGTTGAACACCACAATTCGCAATTCCGGGGCGGGCCTCTCTTCTGCGCTCTCTTCGCCCTCTTTGGTCACAGCGATTGAATTAACGGGTAGCTGAAATCGCAATTCATAGTTGGCCTTGCCAAAAACCCTTGTGAATCGTGCCATGCGATCCTGGGAAAGATCACCAGCATATCCGACATCATGGTTCCCGGCTACGTTGATTATTCGTTGTTTCCAAGCGGCGGCGTCCTCTCCAAGTACCAAAGTATCCTGAAAATCGTCCGAAGGCTGTGATGCAAGCTCCTCTGCTACCCTGACTCCACCATTGAATACTCTGTTCCAATACCGCCAACCCCGGCTTTCGAACTCCTCATCGTCAATCCACTGACTCCCCACCAAGTCTCCAAGAACGGTAACATGTGTAGGATCTGTCCACCAATGCATCGTCCTGTATATGTGGCCCAAATAGTAGTCGTTCCCAACATGGTCCAGTCGCTTGCGATAAACCTCTAGGGCTTTTGGGATATCATCCAAGTAGAAGTCCACAAGATCATGCAGACTATGCCGCAGGCGCTGGAGAGGGTTGTGCTTCGTGCCATCGAGGACAAGGGCGTCTTTCCAGAACTTGGACAGGTTGGGGAAATTTGCGGCGTTGGCGTCGGGGATCGAGGACTCCCCTTCAAGTTGCGGATCGCCCAGCGCAAGCAAACGGAAGGGTGCTATCTTGCTGCCATCCTGAGAAGTATATGGCGCGTGGTGTCGAAGAGTATTGACATATTCGGAGCGTGGATTGCGCTCAGGGGACGGGAACGCGCAGAGGTGGAATGCTGGATAGAGGTAGAGATAGGTCGTGAGAATCGAACACAGCGGCACTAGAACCAAGAGCGCATAACGAAGCACAGATAGAAAGAACATGTAGAAGGCTGCATTGGCGCGTGGGAGGATGAGTAGAGGTGGAAATATACTTGAAAGGGGCAGTGTAGGGAGCATGGATGAAGAATTGGCAATTGGATAAATTGGGGGACGCGCCGAAAATCGCCTGAAAATGGAGTCACGTGGTTCAGACGAATAGGGGCTGGCTCATGTTGTGCTCGCTTTGTTTAGGGAGACTTCTGTTTACCTCGCGACTCCGTAATACTTAAGTAGCAGACAACAATGCGAGCCCAGAAGACCTTCCACCAATTCGAAACGGATTCTACATTGTTAGCTTGCGGGCTCACACATACACATTCTATGCTCTGGCTCCTCGCGCATCTCTGTCCTCCAACATGATAATCAACATCTACCTTCATCGTTGATGGCTCTCCAACGAGATTACTCTTTTGTCCTTCATTATAATCTTGAAATGCCGGCAGTAAGATCCTCTAAGGCATATTTCCGTGTTGCAGCTGTTTCTTCTAATCGATCTCCTCCACTTCTTCGTCCATGTTCGGTTAAGCTAAGTTCCGGTGCAGAAACTCGAAGGGACAAGCCTCGCTGCCGACTTCCAACTACTCACTTCCTGGTCTCCGTCCTCACTCATTTTGTGACTGAGTTCTCGCACAAGTCATGCAGAATTGCCATTTTACATTCCACATCCTATTCCTCGCTTCGATGAACTTGACCCCCCTCCATTCAGACCAATATCTTCTGCGGTCTGGTAGGTTGGCGCACATACATGGATAAAAGCTTCCAAGGGGAAAGTTGCCTCTTCTGAACTTAGGTAGCCCTGAAGTTTGACTATCAACAGGGCGGATTGTCATTCGGCAGTCACAACTTAAGTATTTCCATAGTTCCGTGAACGGCCAAGTACACCGTCGTCCTGGAAAAGAAGCAAAAAGAGAGGCAGACGGAAACGGCCAGGTCTCTTGAGACTCTAATGGCACTACAAAGACTGAGCTGCAACGCATCTCCAGTACCGAAGAAGGCATTTTTGCGTAACGGTTACCATGACTCCATCGTGGACTTGTGGTGACATCAGACCGGAAATTTGTGACTTTTCAGGAGGGGTCCCAATTGACGCATTCTGTCTCTGTTTCAAAAGTACGTGAGTTCGAAAGGAAAATGCAAAGACGCGAGAAATAAAGTTCTGTCTGGCGCAGCAGTCGTTGCCATAAATGGTTGGTTACACACCGAAGCAATGCGCAGTGACACGACTCAACGAGAGGTTTCAAAACTGGATCGCCATTGAGAGCCGGGAGAATCTCCTATCACGTAATACATGATGTGGGGCCGTGGGAGAGATATCCCAAAGGTTTTCCACTCGATCTTCAAAAGCCAGGAAGGAAAGCTGGGGGTGATACAACTGGGCGATTCTATTCTTGGTCTGGCATCGTTTTCTGGACTCGTTCGAGTCCGCTCGCATTCTATCCAGGGGTATACACAGAGAAGGAGACGAAGTTGCGACTTGGGTCTGACGGGGGATGGGGGGTAGCTCTGAATCTCGGTTCTAGATGCAGTATCTACACATCTGCATGATGCGTTGGTAGCGGATTCATAGGTTGAGCAATATTTCGCCTTGATGACTGGCTGTGTAGACATTCTCTCGAATTCAGATATTTCTCAGACTTGAAAGAGTTCTAAGCAGATCTGCGTCCGACTTTGACACGGTCAAACTGATACTTTCAGATGATACTACTCTTCAAATAGACCAAAAGCTAAGAGGTCCCAGATCGACGCATGGAACAAGTTTCCAGTGGGATACCGATGAAATCAGGCGTTAATAATCTATTACAGCTCACAGATCGGAAGAGCTCATCACGCGATTACGCTCTACGCCCTTTGTTCCATGCACTGAACATGGGGTGTGCAACCAAGCATAAATGGGGTCCATTACCTTGCAGAGAGAACCCACTTTCAGTGGAGTTGTGCCGCCTCGCTTAGCCAACCCTGAAATTGTTGACTCGGTCTATACTTTACTTGGAGCACCCTCCGTACTGAGAGGTCCATGCTTCCAAGCACTGCAATTAAGGATTTTTGCCGAATTCAGTCCGCATGTGATAAATAACCTGAGTGGTACGCAAGTCTTTACGAGATCCGAAGCCAAGGACGACTGCCACATCAACAATACCTTTCCCTAGCGCAAGACAATTTTCAAATTCCAAATCCAAGAAGCACACGACGAAAGTGTTCACCGGGATTCTGCTTCTTGATCCAACGTTTCACCTACATGCTGCTATGTAATTCGTTGGGTTGCGAGATAGTGGGTTTGGGGTGGTTGGTTTAGAGTTTCGCTAAGTTCAGGACTCATGAGGGATAACGTTATGTGAACGTCCTACCAAGGATGGCTTTAAGAGAAGGCCTTGAGCATTCGGACCTTCCCAAAACTTGAACAATGCATCTCAGCAAAAGGGTAATTCTAACTATTGCTGCGGTAACTTTCGTTGTATCTCCTGGGGCGTATTAAGGCCTGCCAAGGGAAAATCGTACGAGTCACTCACGTGTACATACCTAGCCACCACACTGAGGTTTACGTACAGCATTTGTCCTCATAATTGAGAGTCTCGAGCAATTCCAAATAATACATGTGACCTGTATTATCATCCTTGGCAGGCGCTACTACGCTTGAGGAGCTATTTGCTTCACACGTGTGATGAATGCCAAGCCATCTAACATTCTAAAATCACATCTAGGTGACAATCTTTTGATATTCGCTGAACAATGACCCGGGGAAAAGGTCCCACGTGGGGCCCGAATGCCAAGGTGGCTTAGTCTCATCCTCTATCCTCTGAGATCCCACTGCTTGGTTTTTTACATGGGGTTGCTCCCACGGTCCTACAGTACCGACCAAGACTCTATTTGGATGTGCCAAACCCCCTCAGGGACGGGAACAGGTCCGAAGATTAAATGATTACATCTGAAAAATCCAACGAGGCTTCTCCATTCCATTTGCATTCTAGATAACTTGGCTCTAGCCAGGTCAGCAACTTTAAGTTTAAACATTAGATGAACCGTATTTTACCAGCAATGCTCTGGGCTAGATTTACTGTCAAAGTCCACCAATAGAACGGCTGAGACAAGGAGGCACTTACCCACACACATGATTACCTCTCCCAGGCACCGTATTACCCCCTTCATGGATTTGCTGAAGATAGGGCCTCTTCAGTGTTCACCATTTGGTTGTCCGAACAGCCAATGACAATGCCAGTGGTAATGCCCTATTGTAGTCCACCGAATAAAAAGAGTGAAATTCAGATCTTCGATGACAGGCTATTTTTAGTATTTTATCAACGGCCATCTTGGCACCACTCATTTGGAAGGAAACAAGAATTCGACTTCTTGGAGCAAATTCAGATGCGATTTAACTCGTCTCCAGGCCAAGGTCATCGGCATTAGGATTAGAGTTCAGGTCCCCTGAAACGGACTTAACCCCCCGGCCTGCATGCACACACGCCATGAGGCGTCTTCGGCGAACAAATTCAAGATATGGAAGGTAGGTGCGTGATTAAACTTCAGACCCTGGATATACCCTGCTCGGGGACCAACCCCGGGGTTCGCGCTCGGGAAGCAGAGTGGTTTATTGTAGAGCTTTTCCATTGAATGCCAAACCAAGCGAGTAAACTAGAATACCATGGCCTAGGGGAGGTAATGTTAACAATTTGGTTGGAGACACGATTGTGTGCGCTTGGCCTTTTGTCTCCCAGGTATCTAGAGTAGCTCTACGGGTTAGATCCTGCTGTTCAAATTACAGTGCTTGAATTTTCAGAGAGTGCTCGTTGCGACTGTGGGTATGAGCTACCTTCCAGACTAAATGAAAGGGAAAGGAAGACCAGAGGATGTATGTGGAAAGACTGTTTCTAATTCTATCGACTCTTGGGTAGAAATGAGGCATCCCAGAAATCCCAGACAATTCAAAATCAATATGCGCGCTGCGTTACATCGTCCTGCAAAAGTCTGATAAGTCCAGATTCGGGTCATAGAACTGGCCGGCTTGCCTCTGTGACCGTGAACAACTGCAGGTTTGTGCAGTTTTCGACATGAACATTGCGTCGCACTTCTTCTCCAGGCCCTCTTTCTCCTTCTGAAGTCTTTCGATAACCTCCCGGGCAGTTGATAGCTCTGCCTTCATTGTGTCGTAGGATGAGGATATTTCCTTTTGGATTTTCTCCAGCTCCTCGACTCTAGCTCGGAGACCTTCTCTCAAAGACTTTTCGCGGTCCCTGAAGGCACGTTGAGATGACCGGTTCTGTTCACGACGACGCTGCATACATTAGTATTTGTTGACCCACAATTTGAAATACAATCCATACCTCGGTCGAAGAAGATGACTGAGCTCTCGCTTGTGCATTCTTCCTGCTTTGCTGGATCTTGTGGAACGAAGGAGTTGAGTATTCCGATGGAGGATACTCTGATCCAGGTGATGAATCATCAAAGATCGGAGGACATTCAGTAAAGGCTTGCCAATCATTCATAAACTGGAAGCAACTGTCAGTGAGTGTTGCCGAAAGACCTCAGGTGTAACTTACGAGCTGGTGAGGGGTTGGGCAACCGAAGTAATGCGAAGATACATCATGATATTGAACATTATTTCCTGCCAAAGTCGACGGTGAGTTCTCGAAAAGATGGAAATCTTCCGATGCACCTTCGAATGATGACTGATGAGGGGAGGGTTGTTCGAATGGAGAAGTCATTATGCTGGAAGTTTCGATCGAGGTGCTAGTTCTCGAGTGGTCGATAATGGTACCGGTATGTTGAATCGATGATCGGGAGCATATGTAAGTAGAGGGGGCCAGCACTGACTTATCAGCCAGCGGGACTCAATACGGAGTAGACCGTACCCTTATTTTGTTAGCCTTTACTGGATCGAATTGTTCAAGCTCCGCCCCTGAAATAGAGTTAAATATGTTCCACCTGTACAATTTTAGGAAAGATTAACCTCAAGTCGGCCCCCCCATGACCCCTGCACCGTTTGCCAATCAATGCGCTTGGCAGCAAGATCGCCTGGATATCCACCAACACACCAGACACGAGAGCCAGGGTCTCCTTGGCAGTCCCTTTGTAATACAACTACGGCCCGTTCATCTGCTGTGTCGAAGTTCAGCACAGGAAAGCTTGTGACTGAACCTACGTGCCAGGAGACAAGGTTTTGTAGTAATAAGGGAATGCAGAATTGCCTTTGTGGATATTGCGAGAGAAGATGCGGATTTGTTTACCGAGATATGTGGCAATGTTTACTGAGAGCTGTGTTGAAGCTGATTAAGCCAGATATCAGCCCGTTTGCGCTTGAGGCTCCTATCGAAGTTGTCAGTCCCAAAAGTTAAAATGATGCAGTTTTGGCTTGCCAAGATGGCTGTCAAAGTTTGTTCCAAGACCTGGTTACGTTGCATTCTTGCCTCCATCATCAGCGCGGCTACAAAACCTCAGGGCGCTCAACCCCACTCTAACAAGTATAAATTCCATCATCCAGTGCGATGGATTTTCCGCCAAGAAGTAGCTCGGCGTTGTCGCAATCACATTAATCTTCAATCATGTGGGGTGCCGTCCCCTCGACCGCAGGATCCGCTGTAACCGCAGCCAGACATCGAGCTGTATTGTACTCCATGGGCTGCGGGCTCAGCTTTTCCGTGCACCTTCCATATTAGCTCCCTCCACCGGAGAGGTGCTAAGGTAGCCATTCATCCTTTTCCTTATAACGAGGGCAAAGCCGAACGTGTTGACTTGGCTGGCTGAACTCCCAACACGTCCTCGAGGATTGATGAAGTTTCGCTTAAATCTTCTGACTTCCTGAAGGGATTTCGGATGTGGGCCGTAATGTGGAAGTGGACAGCCCCACTACCATCTACACCAGTTGAGTTTGTCTAGTCTGAACACGAAAACAAAGGGTAGTGGCTAAATGGAAAATTCTGACTGTTTGACGACGTGATAGTGTATTTGACCAAGTCATTTTCCTCAAAGACAAAACTTCTATAATCAAATCTGGGATAGGCGTGGAATAAAGACTGACAGGAGAAGGATTAATTTGATTACCGAGACACCAAGATAGAACTTCATTCCCTATCAAGCTGCTAGTAGGGGCGAGGGCAGCGCTGGGCGAGTGTGATAGTCACTGAAAACCTGTGTGCGGCTTTCGTAACTCGCAAGATCGTAGACGACTAGTTGGTAAGTTCAAGAAGTGAAAACTATGAGAACGGTGAGATGTCAAAGAAAGTTTTCAAAGTCTTTGAGATGTGAATTATGTAGCTTTTATATTCCAGATGTCAAGGTGTCGGATTGATAATCTGTAGCCATTTCAATGTCCGCTCCGTTTTTACCACTTGCCCTACTTACTCCGCTGGTAGTCTCTTCCTGAGCTTCTCGTTATGGGGAAGTCCGATCCGCAACATTGTTTGTCAGTATATGTCACATCATCATATTCTGCCCCAAACTTATTACTAATGCCATTTGAGCGAAGCAGTATAAAGCATGTTATTTTTCTGCTCTGTAACGAAATTGATTAGAGATATGGCTGCACGGTGACACTTTTTTGCTCACAACTGTTTGTTGGGGTGGTATTGGGGGACATCTGAACAAATGGCTGCGATGATAGCGACCACCGAAAACCCGCGAGAATTAACTATAACCGACTCCTAAGTCGGCGAATATCGTTCTAGTGATCTTTGGTCCTGCTGACATATTTTCGATCAAAGCGGATTTGGGGGCTACAAACACATGGCGCAAGTTTGGACAAGGTGTTGTTATGGCAAGCTTCAGATTAATATAGCAGGTATCAATCTCCGTTGAGCAGAAAATTTAAACGTCTCGTTGCATTGAGGAATAGGTGCGCCACCAGAAGTGCCCTTGGAAGCTTTTACCTCGCCGATGACGACTGTGTTCTGTGAGGAGCTTTGGGTTTGAGTATGACTGACGATGATGATCTAACCTCAATACTGTACTCGAAATCTAAATGAGGTATGGCTCCAATCCCTGCCACAGGAGGAAGCAAGTCATATAACAAATGCCAATATCCATGAGCTAGATACCAGGTATATCAAAAATGAAGTCTCAAATTCGAAGATGTACCAGCTTCCGTACTCTACAATAGAAGCTAGGTATCGCTCTCAAAACTTGTCACGAGCAGCGTATACGCCTTATCGGTTTGGAGTTCTGGGAGTTTCTTGCCCCTTCTTCTCACAGCTACGGCAACTGAAGTAGTTTCGTCCAAGTTTTTCTTCAGTCGATCTTTCTGATCAAAGTATTTGTGAGTTTTCCAGAGCTTTTTGGCATTCCGAGCCCCAACATCGGGTACAACATCACACCAAGCCTCGCCGTTGATAAGTCCCACAACAACAGCAAAATTTCCGTTGTTCGATCCTGGTGGCTCCTTAATGATAATTGCTGCAAGGATCGCCTTACTTTCCCTCCCTTTGGCTTTAATAGCTCCATCTGCCCCAAGAACGGGCCATGCGTCTATGATATCGCTTGTCGTCGTCGCTTCGATGGAAAGTGATATGTGGCAGTCAACGTACGGACTTTGTTGCTGTGTTGGAATATCCTCCCTGTTCCTTGTGATGTAGACTACTTTTCTTGTAGCCGTGGCAATGTCTTCGGGTGTTATGTCAACGATTTCTCTCGTATGGCACCGGACTCCCCTTTGGTCTCCGTTTTCATCCTCAGTCAGTCTCAAGACGATGCCAAGTCTATCCCAATGGTTCGATTCGCTGCAACAATTCAACACGGCGTAGTATTCGCTGAATATTCGAGTGACGGCCTCTTCTCCGACTTTCTCGTCTTCTTCAACTTCAATCCTAGAATGATGTTCTAAGACCGGTATCAGAGAAAAGTGGATGCGAAGTCCAACGTTTGTGATCTGATAAGCAGCCGCACCATCACTGTGATCTGAGCACTGGTACTGGCCTGAATGAATAAAGTCCGCTGGTGAGTCTGCGAGAAGGCCTTGCCCAGTCCAATGCCGTACATGACGTTTCGAGCATTTCCAGGCGAACAACGAGTGGTCATTTGACACCTTCATAATTTCTTCTTGCAATCTCGCGAATGCCCGTTTTCCTTCTCCATACACCATGGTCATGTGCACGTCGAATATGCCCATCAAGGAATACGCTTGGTCTTCCTCTCGCTTCGTTTGTCTCCTTGAAGCCCAAGACATTCTTGTCGCAACACTAATATTTGCGACGTTGCCGGTTTTAAGGACACCAATCGGCACTCCAGTAATTTTGGCAATCACATCTCGTAGAGAAGATTTTGTACCAATCTCGCCCCAGTCCCCAGCCTCATTCCTTCCGTAGAACTCCACGATCCGTGGTGCAATCAATTCCTGCAGTGTCCAGCCCCTGGTGAACCATAGGCTCGCAGCGAATGCCGGACTTTTCGTTGGATTTGTGCTGCTCTGAACATCTGACAAGTATGCAAAGCATACCTCTGCATTCTTGTACCATCGATACATGGAGTTGATAGCCTCTTGTAGCTCTGCACTGCTGTTCTTGTCGATGCAGCAAGTGTCAATCCAAACGTATTCGAACCCTCGACTCGCAGCAAGTTTGCAACACTTGTCTACTTTCTCAAACCCCGGGATGCTCTCTCGATCGGAACGTTTCATGTCATCGAATAATAATTCTCGTTTATCCCAGGTATGGGATAGTATGGCGTATTCAGGAATTTCATGATAGAATTCCTTCGGCTCACAAGTGACGGTGTTGATGAGACGCATGTCTGATACGGCTGCGGCGGGGTCATGAAGTTCACAGTGTTAACCAGCGAGGATGAGCAGAAATTTGGATCTGAAGGAAAGTTTAGAATCAATGTTTGTTGGGAGACGGAGAATAGGCAGCCGCAGGTGTCTGTTGCTTCTTCTCTCTCCTTATCCTTTGTAATATTCCCTGGAGGCAAAGCTCGGTGTGAAGATGCCTCCTACGCAGGTGAACCTCAGTTGGGCATTCATGCAAGATGACATGGCGAAAAGCGATACGCTTCTTTCCGGCCCAACAGCACCGCTTAGCCACTCGCAGTGTGCTTCACGATGAGGCTAATGGCTTTTCAAATTCTTAAGACTTAGGCAATACTCAAATTAAAGGCCAGCGTATTGAAATTTCATTGAAGTCAAGAAGCTTCGGTCTTGAACCACACCTTTATTGCGTGGCGTATAGCTAGTAGTTAAACCGTGACATATTGTGTTGCCCAGTAGGGTCGAGGGATGCATGGAAACGCTTTCTTGGTTCCTCGTCGCTGGACGACAAAAGCAAAATTCAGTTCCTACGAAATACAATCGACAAAACGTTCATACTCGCTCTCCAAATTGTCTGATCTTAAAGCGACTGGTGACACTATCCTCACTCACGCATCTCGTGCCAGAGCTCTACAACATTCCCGATCCCCCACCCGGACTCGAAACTCTAGCATAGAACCTTCAATCTTGATGTCCACTTTACACGCCACCATCTTAATGGTTTTGGTATCTGAAATTTTCATAGTTTTGAGTGACTCAGGCGGCAGATCGGTAAGATCTATGCTCAGCACACAGACCTGTTCTAGCCCCTTGACCTTCCTGCTTGGTGGATTGCTTTCATTCCAGGCGAGAATCTTGACTTCAAACGACTTGTTGGAACCTTCTGTAAGCGTCTGAGGGATCATGATCTCGGTTGTCTTCGCTTTTGAGCTCTGTAGCGGGTCCCCCTTAGACAGTATCCATGTCATACATCCTGTTTACTCATTAGCGAGTGTCAGCCACGGCAATTTGCCACTTTTGAAAATGAATAAAATGCGCCAAATACCTTTCACGAACCGAACTCCAGTACTTTTATCCAGGATTACATTTTCATCGGGAACACTTCCATGCGTCGATTCAGCGAACGGTTGCGTCAGACTTGCTCCGTAATGCCGGCGACACAACCGAAGTTGGACAAGAGATTTTCCCACTGGGTCAAGCTTCTCCATAACTGCACCTCGTACAACAGCAGACCATCTGCGAAACCTATGAGAATTTATGGCCGTCTGGTGTGCTATGGAATTAACTCACGAATTACTAGGACGTATCACCTCGATACTCTGCCCAGAAAACCTTTCCCTGATTCTCTTCAACAAGTACATTGACTTTCCAAACCCTCCGGCGACAAGAATGTACTAGAAAAGAGTTTAATTCAATTGTACACTCAATCTCGACGGATTCAGCAGGCCTTGCCGAAAAAACACCTGGAATACGTACCTTGACTTTTGCAGCTTGAGAGGAAACCTCACCGATTTGACTTTCTATGAGAGTCAAAACTCGATTGACACAAGGATCAAATATCTCTCGCATATCTTCTCTGCAAATTCAAAAATTCTTAGCTCCATAATTTCCGATTGTTGCAAAAATTCTGCGTCAACTCACGGATCAAGGCGCATTTCTCCATCATCTATATCCAAGGCTTCGTCATTTTCGCGGCTGATTTCCGGTGGCATCGTAACGAGTGCCATGATGTTATCGTCCTCGAACGACATCTTCGCTTCTTCGAAACTCCTCATCATTCGACTTTCTGGTCTGAGCCATTCGTTTCTTATCATCCCGAACTTCTCCTCACCCACTTTCTGGCGCAGCCAAGATTTGAACTCGCGATCGATAAATATTGCTCCGCACTTATCACCTTCTAGCATGTTAGTGGCCGTAATGCTGGGATCATGGGGGTACCTACCCGTTCCAACGACAGCTTCTTTTATTACGAACGCGTCCTTGGTAGACTCCACCCGATAGGTGATGATATCCTAATTGGAAAAATGAGCCAACTGCAAACTCCAGGTTGGAATATCTGAAACCTACAACCGTCCCGCCTCCTGCATCACACACGACAAAATGATCGCCAGGCTTTTGTGAACAATAGTCAGTATTGCCGTTATCGGGTTAAAGAAATTGGATGTATTGAATCTTGGCATAATGTGCCATTGGAATTTTCAACCAATCTTGACTTACTTTGATGTTTGTAAAGGGGCCATCCTCCAAATCTCGTAAGGCATATATGGCAGCTGCTTCCGGTTCCGTGATCATGGATATCCTAGTATTCTCTGCATTGAACCCTGCATTGCAAACAGCCTTGTAGGTCAGATTTTTTGCTTTATCTGACCAAACTGCCGGAACGGTGATGACCACCTCTCTTCTCAGTGCCTGTAGCATGCTAGCAAATCGTATCTCGAGGGCAGTCTCCACGTGTTTCCTCACTCCGGTCAAGAAATCGGACACAATGTCAACAGGCTCTTTGGAGACGTTATTTTTGGATCTGCTACCATTCGCTCCATTTTGTTCCATGTCAAGTTCCTGCATCAATACCAACTGCTTTTCCTTTTGTGTCTCGTCCAGGAGAAGTTTTGTCCATGCTTCTCGATGACGGTTTCGAGGCTGGATCTTGTTTCCCCAATCAAAGCCTTTCTCGGAGTATGCAACCTCACTAGGAACCTTTTGGTTACTTGCATTTCTTGGGTTTCCAGGCCAGTCATCGATACATTGGATATCACGATGTGTCGGACGTCGCAGTCCATTTCTGTGGCCGTATGCAACGCCTATGTTCATCATTTCTGTCAATGAAAGGAACATCGCAGTCTCAGGTGGGTGATCTACGAACCAGTAAACGTTGTACCATAGTCTATGGCAATCACGAGGACCTCGCTTGCTTCTTCAGCCATTTGTTGACACTTGAATGGAACCCAAGTTGATGAAAGTTGATAGTCTGGAGAGTTGGTAGAGTCTGGTATGACAACTTTGTGAGATGATCATGGATGGCTGGACTAAATCTGGCAAGGAGCCTGCAAAGCAGCAAAGGTCCGAAGTAGAGGGCTCTTTGACAAAGCTTACGCCTTCCTTTTTCCTGGCCACCCGCACGGCAATGCAGGCTCCCCCTCCTCCAGCTGCCAGCAGCATTATTCATATCTGCATCCGTGCCTAAGTTCAGAAGAAGTGACGTGGTGATTGGTAGTGGCTGCATGGATATCCTGTGCGATATTATTCCGACAGCTCACAGGATCAGGCGTACCTATTGAGTGGCCGTTGACTGCGTGTACCCCCAGACGTGGCATATGAGCTGAGCCAATCCCAACTGTGTGGCTTTTCTTGGGCACACACACCGAACTCACTGCCTCAACACCCAACGCAACCTCGGTGGCTGCTTTCACCATCATATCTTGATCCTTCGACAGTTGCAAAAACACCTTTGTTTTCGTCGTCGTGACTTCAACGCAAAGCCCAAAATATTGAAAATGAGTCAATATTCGCAAAAGCAGTGGGATCTAGAAGAAGAGGAGGAAGATGGAGATGATGTGGAAGGGGAGGAGGAAGATGATGACGATCCTTCTCATCGAACAGGGCCTCGATTTCACCACAACACATATTCCCAACGCAACAAAGCTGTTGGATACGTGGGCATGGCCCATCCTCAAGGAATGGAAGACGAGGAGTATAGCCAAGAAACGGGATCTTACGGTTTTCAGGGCAAGTACTACCGTTCTATTTGGGAAAATCTAAACAATCTTGAAGCCACAACTCTTTGAACAGAACATTGATTTGCAAGAAAGTGCCTGTAAATCTTTGGGCGGTAATTCGAGGGTCTGAAATTTATTTCTTCCATCTCTTTGTTATCTTTCGACCGATGGCTTTTGGTCTTAAGATGCAGGGCTGAAGTTTTTTTGGGCACAAGTCCATCATGATATTCAAGAGTCTTTGCTAATTCAAATTAGGTCAACAAGAAACAAATCGATCCCCATTTGCAGATTCGGAAGCCTCCTCTTCTCGGTTGCCAAAGACAAGGAGGAGTATGCAGAATTTACCCTCAACCGACCCCCGCAACAAACCTTTCGGTAAGCCTCAGAAGTCGAATACGAAAGCCAAAGGACGGTTGGAAAGAAGTGCGTCAGACGAATCTTATGCCAATATGTCTGTGTCAGCGTCTGAGCCATCTATTTCCCTCAGTATACCGATTACACCCGTAAACAATCGACTGGAAAGTGATCTGAGAACCGAGAACAATCGCCTGAGAACCCAGTTGCAAACTGTTCATGGAGAGCGGTTGAGCGCGCTTGACAACTTCCAACCTTGCAGTGATTCAGATCTAAGGGATGCATTCGTGCAGCTACAACATCAAATTTCGGCGTTTTCTAGGCAGCTTAAAGGCGCCCTTGGAAAATCGAAAAGCGAATCTACTGCTTTGGATGGCCAGCTACTGAGCCGGTATCCCACGGACGACATTCCTATAAAATTCTTTTCCGAGAGTTTTCTCTGGCGGCAGCTCTACATCGAATGCTTCCAGACCCCTTTCATTCTGTTGGGACCCGAGAGCACCATCATATCTCAAACATGGAGCATGGTATTCGGCCAAGGTAAGTTTCCAACGATTATTCTCAATGTTTGTTATTGCTAATGAAATGGAAGGTTTCGGACTCCCAAAAGCGACCGAGGCATCAGAAAAGTGGAGAAGCATCACAGCTATTGAGATGTTTGGCAAAATAACACCCGCGAGGAGAAGCGAGCGTGTGAAGGAGATCACCAAGTCTTTCCTCTCACGATTTCTCTTGTCGGATTATCAGCTCCACACTAGCATCGCTAAAGGCGATCAGCTCGAGAAGTTAATCGGAAAGAGTTGGGATGCTGGTGCTCTCTTTGCTCAACAGCGTTGTCGACTACATTTGACGGTTCCAGAGACATTTGAAAATCTTAATTGTGACTGGGTGGATGTGGTCCAAGACGTTCAGCATACAGAGCGTGCTGTATTCGCTATCTCACCTTCGCTGTTGAAGTACGGGACTGGATATGGACAAAACTTCGAGTCTTGGCTTTGCATAGTTAAATCGAAGGCTATTCGAGTCAAAGATGACTGAGAATTGAGCTTCTCTCAAGTAAATAAAATCTCCCAACCAGTACACTGGACTTCATGTATGTCATTTATTTGAGTTGGGGAGGTTTTGCCACCGCGAAAGGAAACATCACAAGTCGCTTCAATACCAGCACAGTTGAATGTTTCGAAAGTATGCCTGGACGCCGAGTAAAGTAATTGGACTACTGTATCCCGCTTCGCCAGTTACTAATATGGTTTTGTGAAGGTCCTATTAGAAGCATGTTGCACGTCTCACTCTTCGGTTCTGGTAATCATGTCGTTGACCAGCTATTAGCTGATACATACAACCACCAACAGTGTACCAGTACAATGGGCGAATAAATTATTATTTGTTTAGAATTGTCTTAAAAAAAGTTAGAAGGCGGTATCGGAGTTATTTGCAATGCGCTCATCGAAGAAGTCGTCGCGGAGCAAGTGGGCATCACAAAACGACCAGATCGCAGGCCTGTAACACTGGCAATTCATGTACTATTTCTCTCCAAAAACAACCGTTGCAAGATGGAAGTTCACCAATAGATTGGTTCGCTCTGAAAGATGCTTCGTGTTGCCTCCTTTTAGCTTTGGGGCTATCGGGCTCAACTTCGACTACCTCTCATGTGCGCCGAAAGCCCTCCTTCCCCAAAGATCTGTTACTACGAAATTGCTTGAATCGAAACAGGTTACTATGGACTCACAACACCTAACTATAATGAGCAACGATTCAAAAGCACTTGATGTGTTCATTCCAAGTCAAGACCCGATTTTTGTTTACCAAGCCCCTGAAAATAAACGAGCCCCACCCACAACAACAAATGACCCACTTCCATCTTGATACCTATACCCTTGGTCCAACATGTCCGTCTCCTATTAAAATTCGGACACCGAATCTACACACTCAAATATTCCAGGCTGGAGAAATATTCTCCACGAAAGAAACAGCATTTTAGTTGTTGCGGACTACCCACCCCTCTGCTCCCTTGCCATGCCCTCCCAGACTCCCATTCCCACTTCCACCTCTGCGATCATAATACCCAACCACAACTCCTCGCTCGCGCACATCTATCGTGCCGACACCATT
>JAFJYG010000502.1:0-39652 GCA_017366145.1 Cadophora sp. M221
ATCTTCAAATGAAATGAAGATTGCCCAATTCCAGCTTCCGCTTTTGGGCTGCTTGAAGGAATCGCAAGTGCATGGGACATCTCGAAGCTGCTTTGCGAGGCGGAGGAGGGCAGGCAGGTTGAAACTAATATAAGAAAAACCTCCTCCTCTCGCCATTGACTCTGGCAGGAATCACTCAGCGAAGAAGAAATGCTTATGTAGCCACAGCGACGATGCATGGATCTGTACTGTAGTTGGTGGCAGTGGTTGTTTGCTGACTCGATAATGCCAAGGCCTGAGTGTCTGCTTACGTAATCCCCGACCAGTGGTCCGCATTCAGGCAGAAGCATCAGAAAGTATTTCCTGGAGCTTGAGTTCCCAATATATAAGCTTTAATTTGGCGGCGACTAGGTAGTCAACTGAAGCAAAATTTACAAAAGAAGAGCTAACTCGAGTTACATTTGCATCATCGCGCTCCATATTAAACATTTACTCTTTTCCATACCTCGCCTCCGACCTCCTCAACCCCCAACCCCTGAAAACCTTCCTGACATTCCACAGGGAGAGCGACGAAGAGGGCTTACTATTCGGCTGGAAACCTAGTATACTATTTACAGAAATGCACGTCGCTCAATACATGCCAATTATTACATCTAAATACAAGCGCCAGCCGATGATCGCGAATGGAGAAGAGGCGAGATTGGTGACGAGACGACTAGTACCACCCTACATGTGGTATACTTCTTCTCTACTCCCGATAGAACGAACGCTGAATAAATAGGTTATCGATGCAGCTACCGGGTACAATCATAATGTCCGTGCTGAATATATTCGTGAACGACCCGCTTTAGCTCCAGCGACCGTTGTGAACCAGCAAGACCCTTTTGATGAAGATTATTATGACGTTACCAACGACCAAGCCTCATCACCTGCGGCTCAAGAAGGTTCTAAGAGCCACACTCGGATCGACTCTACGGATTCTGATGAGTTGGGATGGAATAAGGAAAGATACCACCAAGATACTGATTCGACTGACGAGCTGGCGGATGCACTACGTGAGACTCACATTGGAGGCGATACCACCACGCCCTGGAGTGAATGGGAATGGAATAAGGAGCGTCAGCAGTGGGGTAGATATCGCATATCCCATGACGAGTACGAGTGTGAGTGGAAAGCGTCAGAATCGTCTGACAAAGGCAAAGTTAAAGGAAAATCCAAAAGGGGAAAGAGATGATCAACGGAATGGGACTTGGTAATACTGTGAAGCTTGATCGAACCATGAAGACTTGGATTTCGGCATATCTGATTGGTGACTTTCTTCCACCCGATCTCTCTCCTCAAAACATTAAAACTGCAAAAGTGACTTTTTTCACGCCGAAATACAGCTCCTGTTGTTGTTGGCTCGAGAAAGGACCAGAAAGCGGATACCCAGTACCTCGAAGGAATGACTGCCTGAGGTCCGTCTACAGGTGCAGTGGTTGAGGTGAACCGTGTGTTTGCTTTTGCCCATATGTTCTAGTGAAGCTGCTATAATTTGCGGCAGGTACAGTACAATGATACGGGCTTCTATAAAGATGGCCGTCATTGGCGATGGAATTGAGTTCAGTAATTAATTTTTGGCAAACTCCCCCAGAGCAGCTTGGATATTCTACTCCATCCAATAACATTCCAATCTTTTCCAACGAGGCGTTGGATTTATCGCGTCGTGATGCTTTCCTCAGGGTGCTTCACTAACACGTACTCACAGGAGCCAATGCAAACCCTCTGCCAAACGAAAAGCAAGACTGGAATCCTCTCATCAAGCAAGCTTGCCTGCCTCACCACCGCCACCCAACGTTTTTTTTGGACGTAACACACAACATATGCTTTGAATCAATATACGCTACCATAACAGGCAGTACAACAAACTGTGCAGCAGGAAACGTTCCCGAAGCTCATTGAGGCCGCGTTTCGGGGTGATCTTGTGGCACGTACGCAACCCAATCTCTACCATCAAATACACTCTCACAAAGCTGTGTAACTGATGATCTCGATGCAAGAGATGTAACAAGTCAAGGTATGAATCCCACACGATACGGGCCATGTGGTAACAAGCTTTAGATCCTGAGTGGACCTTCAGAAGGATAGAGATTGATCCTGCACAATTATCGCTGCTATTTGCTGATTCGTATTCACGTTCATTATTGCTTATCATATACTACTACCTCATATTTTGTCCTTTTGCAGTTTCCCACCGCCCATCCCATCTCCAGTGCTTCACTGAGGCCAGGACACATTCGGCAAACTAGCCTGCGCCGAACGTGAAGCCCAATAGTTTCGTCATAACGTGGTACGAAATCGAGTCGTATTTTATTTGGGTGTTTTGCAGATCGAACAGTGAATCCAAATTCCCGTTACGTCTCCCTTTTCAGGATCAGCGGTTCTTCGCCAAGTCGCTGTTATCGAAGGTCTGGTGCATTGGAGTAATAACTCTAAAGTGTGTGCTCCAGTAAAAAAGTACTCAAGGTGCCATTCTGTCTACAACTTACTCTTTCCCTTCTCCACTCTCGGATCAAGAACCTTAATATTCCACCTGACACCCAGCATATCCACGACATCACCATCAACCATTAATCCCTCGTCCCTCGCCCTTTTCAAAATACCATCCCTCCTCTCCCTCCCCTCAACAGCAATACCCACCTCCACAAGACCCTCACGAGCCCCATCCTCCCCCTTCAAAAACACCATCTTCGCATTCGTGAAAAGCAACTCACCAATCCCCTTCCCCCTCTCAACACCAAAAACATCCTCCCACTCCCTCGCCGCTCCCTCCACATCCCCATCACCGGCCGCGAGTCTCAAAGTCACATCAACAAGCCACAGATGCGCATGCCTCCTCATCCCCTCCGCATAAACGTCATACTTCTCCTCTGGACCCGCAGCATGCCACGGCGAGAACCTCTCCCCCAAAGGATCGGGATGATCGGGATGTGGACGGTGAGAATCGAGTTCCGGGTTGACACCGCCAGGGATACCTTTAGGGTGGTATTGCACCATGTCACTTTCGGGGGTGGAGTGCGTGAAGATCGACTGGGCGAATTGATGGGTTTTGATGTTTTCGAGGCGGATAAGAGCGCTGGGGTGGTGAGTCTGCATTATTATCATGTAGCCTCCTTCACCGTGCTTGGTGATGTGGCGGGTTGCGGGGGCCGAGGGGAGGAAGGGAGAGACGACCTGGGAATTGTTAGTTGGAGGATGAAAAGCTCGAATAAGCGCAGGTCAAAACAAAATAGTGCGTACCTCAATTGAATCGCCCCCGATAGGGACTGTTGACATTCATGAGCTCGCTTCAAGTTGGAAAAGGGGGAAAGGGGAAGCGAAACTAACCGAGGATATTCTTCAACCCCCATTGTTCGACAGCAGGGTCTTGGTAAATAACTTCCGTTCCAATGACTGTCGTCTGCCTTGGGAATTAGCCGCGATTCTTGGAGTACGATATTCAAAGTGAGGGACTTGCTAGGAGATGTCTCGCTTTCTCCAAGTCCTCTGCGACGAGGGCGATTTGCCGGAGTCGAGTGGGTGCTGGACCTAATGCCGGGGCTTTGGTTTTAGATGCCATTCTGAGGGGTTAGGCTCAACAGTAGTCTGAATGTTTACAAGTGATTCATTTTGACGAGTGCCGAATGATGCCGAGAGAAGAGGGGTGCTGTTGAACTGAGATGTTGGTTTGGTTCCCCGCAGTGTTGCATGATATCCTCCAAGCCGCTAGTAATAGAGCCCTTTTCTTAGCACACGTGAAGTTATTCGTACAACGTGATGCATGGAATCAGCTCGCTTGGAGGGACCCCCTTAACTGCCACATATCGAGGTAGAGATCTGTTCAGGGTGCAGTACTGAAGAGAGGCGCTGCCCGTGAGGTTGCCTTTATTACAGGGCATGCATGCTAAAGAGAGCAAATGCTCGCTTAATTAGGCTCTCGCTACAGGCTCGTTCAGGCTTTGTGTAGACTTCCAATTGCTTTGAATGGCAATTAAAGGGGAAACTCCCCTTTTTCAAGATTGGCTGAAATTTACCCTACGGCCCCGAAAGTTTGTTTAACGAATTAATCGAACTCGTTTCCTTAGTAATGGATAGGCCTTTTTGATTACAGGTAGGATCGACGAGCCCATAAACAAAAGGTTAACGGTAGAGATTGGTGAATGAATCGCATGTTCGTACTGCCTCAAAAAGAATACGTCCCAAATCGTGACTGAACATACTCACTTCGAAGAAACATTAGGTTCAATGACTGTACCATTACCAAGGATTACAAACCTAACATCATCCAACTACCTGTCCCGGTACTCGAGGCTCCTCCGGATCGAACGGTAATTGAAGGAGTCCGTTGGTCCCAAGTTCCCAACAGTAAACATAACGTTATTTCAAGGAAGGGATACCTCAGTAAGTCTCCAAACAAGAGGATGGCGACAATCCGGGCTCTTGAAAATCCGACACTATCCTTCGTGGCGCGCCCTAAGGAAAGTCTACTCTTGAAATTATGAACACATCATATCTCTGATAAAATCTCCCTTGTCATGAAGAGTGTTCTTTCTGTCTTCCACTTCGTCCCTCTTTCTTCATTTTTTCCGAATTTCTTGAGCAACACGCGGAATGGGGAGACTAACGTGGCGAGATCCCTTCTGGGATGGCAAGAGGAAAAGCTTTCTCACCACCGTGGCGATGGCTGGATTTATGCTGATCCTTCTATTTCTTGCCAACATGTCATATCTTTATGGATCTCTCTACAGAAGCGGCCATCGAGCGCACGCTCTCAACATTCTGGCAGTAGACTATGACGGTGGATTTATTGGGCAGTCAATTTCAGGTGCATACTCGAGACTCGAGGGCAACGACTTCCCTTCCTTACAATTTGCACCTCTTTCCGAGTATCCAAGTATTCAAGATGCCCGAGATGCCGTTTGTCGCGGCGACTACTGGGCAGCAATCGTTTCGCAACCCGGAGCATCGAGCAGGTTATCAGCAGCACTTGGTGGTGGTGTTGCCGCCGCGAGGTACGAATCCAACGATACTTTAACCTACGTCTACAATGGAGCTCGATATGCGGCAGTCGAGTTAGGCGAAATTGTAGCCAGTCTACAGGCACTTATCGGAGCGGCTGTACCTGCATATCATGCTCTCAACGGTACAGAGGCAATTAAGACACTCAATGCGAGTGATTCGGCTGCTGTGATGGCGTTCACCAACCCAATTCGGCCATCCAGCATCGAAATCATGCGTACTCCACAGGGCACCAGAATCTTGTTCAATACCGTCAGCATGGTCCTCCCCATCATTCAACAATTCTTCTTCCTCATGGCATTGAACGGCATCAACAACAACTATGGCATCTATGGCCGTCTCAGGTCCAGTCGGATAGGCATCATGCGTCTTTCTATATCACTCATTTACACCTTCCTCGCTTCTTTGACTGTTGCAGGCTACATCTGGGCCTATCGTGAGGATTGGGGTGTGACTGCGAATCAATTCGCTCTTACATGGATGACATACTGGATGTACATGCATATCAACTTTCTGGTCCTCGACGCCATCACAGCTTTCATACCGCCTTCTTTCCTAGCATTCTTCGTGCTCACATGGACCATTTGCAACGTCACCAGTGCCATTTATCCGTTCGAGCTGAATGCTGGCTTCTACCGCTGGGGATACGCTCTCCCAGCGCGCGAGATGTATACTGTTTTAGTGCAGGTCTGGTCTGGTGGCTGCAACAATCAACTCCACATCGCTTTGCCTATCTTGTTCGCTTGGGAGGTAGTCGGCGTCACGATGAGTGTTCTTGGTGGGTTTTATCGCAATGCCAATGCAAGGAGGGAAATTCTGGCTGTGGAAGCGAAGCTAGATGATGAAGCGAGTGGTGGAGCGCAGGTAGCGACCATGGAAGAAATCGAACTCCTCAAGATGGAAACGAGAAGGCATGCAGGACCTTCATTCCCGATGCCGTTTTTGACGGCGGATAGGAGGCCTATTGGTGCTATGAGGCGACAGGGCACTGTTTGAAATGATCTGCATTTCGATTTTGCTTGCACCATGTTTACCTTCTTCAGATTGAAGAGGACCATCAAGAACTTTATCTTCAGCAAGCTACCGTGCATGACCCTCCGATTAACAGTCAATGGCCTGTCACCGTTCTTCACTACATGCGTAACATGATGGGAAGAATCAAGCTAGAGTAATAAGCGAGCGAGCGAGATGGGGGGAAGGAGAGAGAGAAAGCGAAGGCCAAATATATCATTGGGTGAGATGGGTAAGAGTGGAACTGCGGCATGTACACAACGGCGTTTTAGAATTTAATAGCTCTGAAGAGTAAATACTTGGCTTGTCAGATAGAATTCGGTCTGCATGCCGATTTCTACTCGATTCTTAGTAAATGCGTCACATTCGAAAACTCTGATATATTCCCTTCAACTTCGAACATATGACATTGAGCTTCAGAACTCCTAGACCTTAAAGAATAGTGAATAATATAATTAGACATACAACTCAATTTCTGACATCGAATCTGTACTCGTCTCTTAAGGCGAGTCAATATTTATCATAGAGAAAGAAAAACAGCTCGGGTTGAGAATTGAAATTCAATTCTGCAAATCCAGACCTCGTCTTGTGACCATGGTGTCTTAGACTAAGGGCATCTGTTATCGATGATGAAAGATTCATTTATCAATTCCTCGCTAAAGAAGTGGGAAGAAAACGACTAGATCTATGGAGCACTGGCATAGTTGTTGAAGTAAACAAAACATCAATTTGATTTCCAATGCATATTGTTTTCTCTACTGACCAACTCTGACCAACTCCGACTAAGACTCTGTATCATTGGAGTTTGCTCCACTTCCTTTTCATACTTGTGAGATGATATACCTGAGTAATGTATCATGAACAGTTGTAAATACGCAATGACCGTGTCCCACTGCTCTAACGTTATGGTGGAGACATGTTTCCTTTACGGGAGCAAATTTACTTCCTCCCACGGGTGCTCTCGTGCTATACGAGCAACAGTTATTGGTAAAGTAAGGTCTCTGTTCGATTCCAAGGCAGCTTTGGACCTTCCTCTTTTGCGTTGGAGTGACAGACAAAAGGCCACTGCCGCTTAAAGCTTGAGAAATTTAGTCTCCATTGAAGGTATCACGGAACGGAGGACTATTTTATTACTCAATCAAGTCTGGGATGAGATCCTCTGAAAAATCACACTGGGCTAGCACAGACTACGTAGCTTGTTGGAGTTAAAGATGGGTCAGTGGCCTTGTCACACGGAAGAAATATTAATTACCAATTTCCGATGTCTAGATGAGCGGAGATTTGTAAACACCAGGTCTACGAGTATAAGTAGTAACGATACAAATTCAAAACTCTCAGCAACCTTTCCAGTTCAAACCCAATCACCGTCAGATCGTTGTTAGATCAGCAATCTCTCAATATGTGGTCCAGCCTCTTAGCATCAGTCATTGTTGCTTCTGCTACACTAAATGTCGCCAATGCTTTCCCACCGACAAAAAGACCTCACTACTGTCCTCCTGTATCTGGCGACTTTCTTATCAAACAGTATCAGCTCTATCCCGAAAATGCGGAATACAACCCAAGAACTTGCGAGCTCTTTATGAGGTAGAGTCTACTGCAGGACCCCAATTTATAATTGGAAACTAATTACAATCCTGTACAGCGTCCTTTTCAATGCCTCGGTAGCCATCTACAACACGAAAACTACGAAGATCAAAACAATTGAATTCGAGGGAATCACAAGAGATCCCAATCATGACTATTCACTCAGCGGCATTGGGTTCAATCCTGTCTCTGGTCTATTGGGAGTCATTGTTCATTCCAGAGCTGTCTTCGTCACTGATGGCGCAGACATCTCTCATGACCATTTCTTCATCCAATACAATCTAGAGTTAAAGCAAGAAGTCTCTCGACTCAATCTATCCGAAATTTCCCAACATCGCTACTCTGGGTTCCAGGATCTCGAATACGACGCCTTGGGCAACACTTATATCGTCGGTACCTTCCCATCCAGCATCCTCAAGACTGGCTTGGACGGTTTGACAGTCGAGGAATGGTACCGCATGTCAGAGGATGTCGCGATTGTGAAGGGTTTCGGCGGTCTTTCGACGATTGGAGATTTTGTGCTCACGAATGACGACAAGACTGGACAGATCTTCCGCCTAGATCTTACCCAGCCCAAAGGAATTCCAGTTCTCGTCCCCCACTCTCCCAACACCATCATCGATGGAGGCCAAGATGGAATCTGCCTTCCCCCCAAATACAACAACACGGTCTTGCTCGTGTCTCAGAACAACAAAGGCATCACTGTGCTCCGGTCAGCTGATAACTGGGTCTCTGCTGAGTATCTTGGTCAGATCCCCACTCCTCCGGAGATCGCTGCTGAGCGAGGAGCTGTCACCGGCGCCGTTCAGGTTGCGAGCAGCGTGTACATGATAATTTGCCACTTTTGGGATCCTTACGTTACGCCATGGGGTGGTGCGGGCAACAGAACTACATTCCCGATGATAGATATCACATCAGATGTTGAAGCAATGTTCTAGAGGGCCTCCGAGAATTCGATAAGCAGTTTGCTTCTGATTACTGCTAGTATGTAATGGATCTTCCTAAAGTGGTTAACAAAATTTGTGCAGCTTCTAATCCATTCCGGCTTAGAGGGAGAGTACCGTAGGAGGGATATTTTTTTTTCACCTGACTGTGCAGACTGTTCCGATGTACCAGAAGTCAACACTTGTATGTTTTAGGACAACACGCACACTTTCTGATATTTAATCTAATGGATCTCTTTTTAAGTTCCTTTAATAAGTTTTTGTTCTCTTTGAATATTTAATATCTTCAGGGTCGATCGCTCAGTGATTTCTTGAAGTTTGGAAGCTCCATTCGTGCCTCACTCC
Source organism: Cadophora sp. M221 (assembly GCA_017366145.1). NCBI lineage: Eukaryota > Fungi > Ascomycota > Leotiomycetes > Helotiales > Ploettnerulaceae > Cadophora > Cadophora sp. M221. Next base: position 8,901 of record JAFJYG010000502.1, read on the forward strand.
ATGCTACCTCTCTTGTTGTGTGGTTATTAGATGTTCTCCCCTCCACAGTAGATAGCAATCTTGGCTATTGTTGTATAATTAGACCTCATGGGGATGGCTTAAATTGGAAGCATGTTGCATTTCTAGTCCACAAACGCCTCCATAGCCTGAGGTTTCTCCTCGTCTACGAGGTGCAGTCTTCTCCAAATAGTTATCAAGAATTTTCCAAGCCGGCTCCTGCAGATACAAACATTAAATATTATCAAAATCTAAGCTCTTTCTATCTGCATTGCTGAGTCACAACCAGTAGGGTGTGGAGAAACTCGGCTTCCTTCTCCTGCTCCGTCAATTCCAGCCACATGTTTTGGATATCGTTCGAAGGTCATGCCCCACCCCCAACACCAGAAGGCTAAGTGTTTCGTGTTTCGAAAAGTAGCCAGCACTGAGGGTCGAGGATGAACTGTGTGGGCGCGGCATATGTGATCATTCAAAAGGAACCCGACATATAGGTGCAGGTCAAGGAACATGATCAAACCATCCCCCTTTTATGCAAAGCTAGGTTTAAAGAGTTGGTTCATTAGAATCCTTGACCGTAGTCTTCGTACATACTGTAGTCTTCTGGTAATGTATAAGTGGAGAATGTGAGATCATCTCCTACAAGAAAAGGCATTGCCGAGGAATCCCCAAGGAAAGAACCCCAATGATTCATCGTGATATCCGGGCTTGTTTCGTGAAAGCCGTCAGGGCCTTGTGAGCTCGAAATATTCAAGGAACTTGGTTCCGCTATAATTGACGATTCCATGGCCTCGAACTTCTTTGTTCGTAGAACAAGCAAGCTCTCCAGGAGTCGCTTAGGAGGAAGCCAAGAGTCTGACAGCTCACGCAACACATTTGCACACATGTCGAAGGGTGCTTTCTCAGATCCTTTCGACGATCGAGGTATTTGCAGAGAGATGAGAGCTGCCATCAAAGTGCAGTGCGTTGCTGTTAATGGACATCGGCGAAAGCTTCCAAAAATCTGCCGGTATTTCTCGGCTAGATCGCAAATACCTTCGGCGGCTTGACAACACACCGAACTGGCATTTGTGGCAGTTGGATCGGTTGTGGAAGGATCTGATGACATTTTGGAGCTATCGTTGGGACGACCTTCAGACAGGAAGGGCTTGTGAAGGAGGATCACGGCTGTGTGATACGTCATATGCAACGTGAACACTTGGGGTGCTCGCATAGCTGGTACCGAGGACTCGAGGCGCATTTCTGACGGTAGATTGCTGTGCCAGCTATCCAGCTCCGCTTCACAAGACAGGAGGAAAGCAGATCTTTCCGAGGTCTGCTCCAGCGGCTGCGGTGCATATCTGATTAGTTCCGATCAGTCATTTGCAGAATTTTGAACCAATACACTTCTACTTACAACTTGAGCAAAATTTGCTCTAGGATCTGACAAAGTGTGACAATAGAGTACTGCAAAGAGGTGAAGCTTGTTCTAATTGTAAAGAGTGGAAACCTGTCGTCCGTTTGGAAAGACCACGTATCTTCCCTGCCTTGACAAGATGGATCGACTTTTGGCAAACTGACAACGCCTTGAAAGCTCTGTATCGATCGTTAGCATTTGGCTGCACATCAAGATTTGACATACCAGCATAGTGCATATCCTCCCGGTGTAACTTGCAAATAACTTATCATGGCAATACAGAGCCCAGTACACTTGACGTCGTAGTTCTATTTCCTCCTCTGATATTGTAGCTGCCCGCTGCATCGACGTCGGATCGAGATTCAAGCCCATGTCTATGGCAAGACGATTTGCCATTCCTTGGTGAAGCCAGCCTGCTGCATCCGCACCGACCGCCTTTGTGAACTCAGTATACATGTTCCTGACAATGAATAGAACGTATACTCACAACATACATGGTTCCCATGATCGACAACGATTGAATGGTGGTTATTGTGGGCCACTTGAGATCGTAATGAAGCAAAACCTGGGCGTTATCGAAGAACAAACTGCCAGCGGTATTTGAGTCGGAGGAGGCTGCCCGAACTTCAATGCGGTCGGTGAATCGTGAAGCTATGGCCAGGATTGAATTCAACAAGAGCGGATTGCAGAATCGACCGCCATCCTTTTCACTTTCTCTGAACAATCGCTCATTGACGACCCAGCACCAAGGCTGCTCCCAGGCAAAGTATAGGTCAAAAAGATGGTTTTTTAATTCTGTGGAGACTTGCGTATCCTTCATGACCGACTTTATCAACTGGTTTCTTCGGATACTAACTCCGTCTACCACAACACTCTGTTCGATTGACTTAGGGATAGAACTATTAGCGCCTGTTCCGGACGTTTCCACTGGGTCGGTCTGAAATTGGAGCCTCCCACTGCTTGCCCCAAAATATCGAAACTCGCCATCTTGGTCAAAGTTCAGCGATGCTTCCACAGTCAAAGTACCTTCAACCTCTTTTCTTCGATTGGACGAAGACGAAGCGAAGGTGCCTGGCTCGTCACTTTCCACTCTTATAAATACTCCAGTACTTGATGTACTCGGACTCTGGTTTTCCGATGGGGGTAATCTACTAGAGCCAGTGTGTGATGGTTCACCTTCCGTGACACTTTTAAGAACTTGAGCTACTGATTGCTCGACATCGAGCGAGTGAAATTCGAGGGCCCTTTCGAGCAGATTAATTCGGTCCTCAAGCATAAGAACGTGAGCCTTGGGAGTTGGACGTCGTTTATCGGCTTCGGAAGTGTATTCACAAAGCACTTTGCGGTTGGAACACCTATTGCACGAGGGCGTTCTCCCGTCGCACTGGCGCACATCAGCAAGAAGCAAATAAATGGAATATAAATGGCATTCTTCAGTGCCAAAACAAGACGAAATGTATCCATTTTCAAACTAAAATTGTGCTGAATACCTTTGTTCTTCTTTTTCGGCATTCTTGACAAGCTTTAGTCGTATTTCGACGCTTGTTCAAATGATCGGCCTCCATGGATTTGCACCGTTGTTATTGTACGTTGGGTGGGACTTGGGGATTGAGCCTTTGGTCACCAGAGGGACATGGAGGTGTTCTGGTACCCCACAAATGTATTTGCGAAGGGAATGGTGGAAGTTGAGTACTTCATGTGTCCGGACAATGTTTCCAAGATCCGGGCGGTGTTAGGTCACAGCATCACTGCCAGCAGTTTGCCACCTGCCAAGAGGTCGTGATATGGTACGGAATTATAATTCCGCACCTAATATTCTTTAGTGGTGCCCGAGTCATGCCCTGAGAAACTGCTGACAACTCTGCCGAACACGCCAAAATCGACCGTCATTTTAGCTATCTCTCCCTCTAATCTACAGCTTACTTCGTCCTGTTCTCGGCGCCCTCTGGATCATGCGCTGACACCTCAATCTCCACCCTCATATCATCTTCTCCCAATCTCGTCACCCCAACACAAGTCCAGATCGGCTGATGATCTGGCATGTACTTCTTGAAGTTCCTCACCATCGCTGCCAATGCCTCGTCGTTGATAGGTACGTGGTATGAGTTCACTCGGAACACTTGCGACCACCCTTTGCCGCCAGCGTCCTTCAGGTTCAAGTCGACGTTGGCAAATGCTTGATCGATCTGAGCATTTATCTCCTTGTAGAATACACCGGTTTCTGGGTCCCAGCCACCTGAGTATCGTAAGCCAAAGCAACGGAATTATCACTGAAATAGAAAAGCATGCCTTGACCAGCACATTCAATCCTGTCTCCAACCCGAACTGCTTGTGCGTAACTGAACTTGACTCGTTTCTCTTCGCCTTGACCTTTATATGCGAAGTACTGGAGGTGTGACATGTTTTCAGGCTGTGAAGTGATGATCATAAATGAAGCTCTGACAATGCGAATGTTTATTAACGTGGAAGAAAGTGAGAAAAGAAAAGACGGCATTCAGGTGAAATTTTTCACATGTATATATACTTGGTTTATGGACTCTCAATTGGCCTGTTCAAGAAAAAATTCTGTTGGAAAAGCGAACGATAGCTCTTTCTTACCTTTCCCCAAACGGATTTCCATATTCCGCTCCAACTGCCGGGAAGTGCAATGCTTGACGGAATCATCAGTATTTTCCGAGACTTGTCGAGACTCAAAATTTTACGTCACAGCCTGAGTATGTGGGCGGAACACGTACTGGAGAAACGAACAATTCAACGTTATTGAGAGGGGTTGTCTCTTCCGTTCTGTCGGCTATCGCAAGAATGGAAGTAGCTGCCTCCTCCGCCCCCCTAAGATAGCAAATACAGCGTCACTTCGATTTCATTACACTGGATAAATCGGCCAACTTTAGTGGGAGCCTACAATTTTGAACTGTAGTTCTGTTGGGGATACACCTGTCGCAATTACATTCAAGTTTGAGGAGCCAGGAGCAAAAATGATGGCCAATACGTTGTCTAATAAATATGCCTGTCTTCCACCAAAAATTCCGAGGTTTCACCACTTTGATTTGAAAGTCGAACGTTCCCTCATCCATCGCCCATAGTGATACAGAAAAAGCATGCCGCCGATACAAAGAGTCATGAGCCCACCCAGCAAACTGCAACCACCGCCGACCCCAAGCTTCAGATACATGGCCCTTGCAAAAACAACAGTTCCCGTGGCAAATGCGCAACGAGTGAAGTCCTGTGCTGCAAATATGCTAGAGACATATTGTGGATGCGTGTGTGCCACATACACGAAACTGCAAAGTAGGATGAAGAAGACCGAAAATGGAAACAGCAACATGCCAATTGTTGGTATGATCCAGTGCACATCAGCTCTTGATGTCCAGCCAAATGTGAACAAACCTAGGGGTGGCAAGAAACATGCCCACAACGCTGGCAGAAGGATCTCTTCATGCTCGACAGGTGTACCGCCTCGAAGTCTGGGTTTGAACACATTGTGGATATAGATGTTGTAGACGACGGCCCCTAGAAGTGCCCCAATCATGATCGGCAGAAAGGCCAGTCCCATTTCTGCCAGAGAAAATCCGTATATATCCTGATAAACTAGAGGCACCACTTCGAAATAGCTGTAATAGATGCCATAGATTAGCGAGCTGTAAACATTGATGAAGAGCATCGCCGGGTCGAGGAAAGTGATCTTCAGAGGTGTTACGATCGATTCTCTTAGCACATCCGAAGTCGTGTGGCGCTGAACCGTGATCTCACGCCAGTATCTGTATCTCATATCGTCCTGGAGTTTTCGGATTCGCTTAGCTCGCTGGATGAGGATTGTGTCTGGATTGGTCTCTGGCAGCAGGCAGAGCAACACAAGGATAGGACCGGCCGCGATAGCGAGCTCCCACATCGTGAAACGATATCCAAACACCGGGACAGCAAATGCTGCAATGATTGGTCCAACAGCTGGTGCAGCCTGACACGAAATTACCCAGATTGTCATGGCATGTGGCAATACATCAGCTGCGAAAACATCACTGATCGAAGCTCCTCCAGTACACAACGCGGGACTACCAAACACACCCTGTATGAAGCGTAGGATCATAAAAGCCCCAGGGGAGCTTGTCAGTCCGGAACCAACAGTGGCCAAAATGAAGACCACAAAAGAAAGCGGATATGGTACTGCACGACCAATGTTGGGAATTTCGCTCATGGGAGCAAAGACTAGAGCTCCGGAGCCATATCCAAGACTAGTCAGAGAAGTTAGATTGAGTGGGTGTGAATGAGTTGGGAATACTTACACATACAGTGCCAGACCTAATGAGGCGTATGCGTGATGAACGCCATGTTCATCCATGAAGCTTTCCATTCCTGGGCTGTATATAGATGCCCCCATATACACAACAAAAGAGTACAGCCCAATACAGAGAACAACAAAGAACTTCCTCGGAATGCTCCAGTTTAAAGGATTCTGCGAATCATGCTCATTATACCAACGAACAAGTATCACATCCGAGACTTGTATCGCATTACGCGAATCTGGCTTCTCACCACAATCCCGAAGCCCAACTGGTTGGATGTCATCTTTTCGTTTGAATATTGAAACAATTTGAATTGCTTTCGCATCGGCTACACCGAACTCAGTGTTTTCGATGTTGCTGATGGCTGACCATTGAAGATATATCGGGTTCTCGGCTGGATGCTTGAGACATTTTGGTCGACAAAGACTCCAGGCAATGTATCCAAAAAGACTGGTTTGAAGAAATTCGAAAGACATCGTCTTTTTTTGGTCAATTTGAGTGCCTAGGATAAAATTGGCAAGTATTGAGGCGACAGTGGATGGTGGACGGAGTACTGGTAGCCACCAAGAAATTGGAAGGTAAGAAGGGAGTTGAAGACGCGAGAACATAAACTGCAGCTAGGGGACGGGCTTCCAATCCAAATTCTCTCGCACATTCTAGTTTGCCTCAACTGCTATATGTATGAGGACGGAATTCTAGTTCCGCCCCTGAAGGCCAACAAATGGAAGCTTTCGCGGAGTGGAGAGACTTCCTCAAGTGGGGTTGACTGTCAGACATGACAGGCATCTCAATTTTCTTTCGTTCTCGGGTTCCAACGAATAAATTTCGCCGTTTCATATCTGGTACTGCTGTAAATGCTCAAAATTTAGAATATTTCATGGAACGGACGCATTGAGGGTGGAGAAACAGTCATGAAAGAACTCAGAAGTGACTAGGGAAAGAACCCTTTCTTTGGGTGCTTCTTCATTCATTGGCGTGTATTTTCAAAGTGAAATTTCATATTCAACAACACGTAATACAGAACTCCGTCATATCAAGGCAGTGGTCCGTTTATACGGCACACAGCTTTCCCCTTGTTGTGATCTTCGAGAAACCTTTCCATACAGTCGCTCAATTCGTCCAGAGAAATACTAGTAATGAGAGGAGCTATCTGCCGCGTTTGAATATAATGCAGCATCTGATATGCTTCTTCTCGTCCTCCCATCATCGAGCCTTGCAGTCGCAATTGCCTTTCTACCAACGTCTGCAGTGGCAAAGATATCGAATTACCACCTCGTGGGGCTCTAACAAAAGTAATAAATCAGCTACGATGCCGCTCTCGAAGGGCGACTGCATGAAGAAACCAACTTACCCAACGAAGATAATCGACCCGCCATCACGGACATAATCAGAAGCACGATTCGCACCAGAAATCGAGCTCGCAGTGACAATACAAATATCAGCCATGCAACGGAAACCGCACAAAGTATAGCAAGCTTTTTGAAGATTGGCTTGAAACAACGTCTGGATATCCTTTGCAACTGCTCCTGTAGGCATTGGGACAAAGATATCATATACAGTATGTGAATCTGCTCCGAAGGAATTCCGCTTGAATTCCCAATCAATACCAATAACCCTGCAATTGTAAACTTGCTTGGCGAGAAGTCCCACAAGATGTCCGATCCCTCCCATGATACCAACAACCACAACCACACTGTTTGGCTGAGGACTCGCCGTTTTGAGAGCCTTGAGGGCCGTTGATCCAGAGCAAAGAGAAGCTGTGGCGGTAGCCGGATTGATTGAACTGCTCTTGTCAAATACCCATGAAGGAAGAGGCATCATTGCAGTCCATGGGGCTGTGACAAACTGTTGAAAGGTGCCGCTGTAGTCCTTCGGAAAATTGGTTTGCTCCACACAATTCTCAGGGACACCTCTTAGGCACAAGTAGCATGAGCCGCAAGATTGTGCAAGATACCGCATTGCCACAGGCCTCCCGAGGAGACAAGGATCGTAGCTTTGGACGACGTGACCAATGCCTTCGTGACCCGCGATGTGATCATGTTTTGCAAAGCCTGGTTCCGGGCCAAGGGAGAAACAAACGTCCTAAAAAATGTGAGATATTTCCAACGTGGAGAGTGTATGGTAAAGAGCTGGATGGTAATGATGATTGTGGACGCAGATTGAGAAATCGGAACATACACTTCGACATATCCCAGTCCAGGACACCCTCACGACAACTTCGCCTAGTACAGGGCGTCTCACTGGAATGGAGGCCTTTTGTAAGTTAAGTGTACTTTGCATGCTAACAGTAATGACTGCTTCTTGCGTGTCCGGTAGAGTGAAACCTTGCATGGTAAAGAGGATAGATTGCCCATCATTTCCTTTTGAAGTCTCGTCTTCTGGAGATGGCGCTGAGCTATGATGCATGCCATCATATTCCAGGTCGTCAGTAGATAGAGCGCTGCAGATTGGTGCTTCAGATAGAATCTCCTTGTTGAAACTCATTCCACTGTCGAAGTCTGGTGGAGTGTGGAGGCCATCGGCAAGTGGTGCTGGCAGACTCAAGGCCATACCGTCGTCGTTCGGCGGAAACATTTTAAGTCTGTAAACAAATCAATTCAAGAAATCGGAATTTCACAATTGGATGCGAACTTGTTCGTGTGTTCCAAAGGCTGAAAGTTCACTCACTAAGGGAAAATATGTGATAAGGGGAAAGTTCGGGTCCTGAATCACCTCCCCTGGATACAGTCAGAAGGACCAACAATAATGTCCCAGTCCCACGCCCTTCCACATTTCATGGGGGTCGAAACCTGGAAAAGAAACTCCGGAACACAAGCCGATCGTGATCAAGGAGCGGCAATCTAGACCGAGTCTCTTCTGATGTTCCAGTCAAGCATCAATTCCGGTAATTAGTGATAAGAATCTATAAGCTGTTGGGACTTCAGTTCGGGATTTTCATTTCCCGTTGGTAGTTGGTAGTATTGCCTGTTCTTCGTGCTGCGTGTAATCTTGAGTGGTATGACCCACCTGGAATTCCATCTTCCCCTACCCTTCCCATCCGCGCTGTAAAATTTTAAGACAATTCCGGGGTCCTATACTCGCACTCTTTTAATTCTGGGGGTGGATACTTCTCCATCCTTGGATCCTTGCCGACACCTCACGGCCTTTTTGCTTCGTTCCAGGCCCTCGAAGATTATTGTCTTTCTTTGGACTCCCAATTCTTGCCAGTGCTATCCGTCAGCATGGAGAAAAACAAGATTGATATTGAGCGCCTTCTTGAGCAAATGACCATTGAGGAAAAAGTGGCATTAATAGCTGGTCATTCGACATGGCGTACAGCAGCAATAGATCGTCTTGGGATCCCAAACCTGAAAGTGAGTTTCCCTTGAGAGTCTAAGAATCCATAAAGAAGCTTTAATGTTTCCAATATTCGTGCAAACTTTGGATGTTGTTTCTGAGAGATTCTAGATATCCGATGGACCTTCAGGTGCACGAGGTGAAATATTCGGTGAAGGTGTTCCTGCGGCCTTTCTTCCATCTGGGGTCAGTCTCGGAGCCACATGGGATAGGGATATATTATTCAAAATGGGGGAGCTGCTTGCGCAGGAGGTATGACCCCGATGAAAAATGGGGTTTTGGAAGCTTGAACTGATAGTCATTGTAGGCCAAATCAAAATCTGCATCGGTGATTCTCGCACCGACAATTTGCATTCATAGACACCCGCTAGGTGGTCGCAACTTCGAGTCGTTTGGCGAAGATCCGTTTGTTTCTGGGAAACTGGCGGTGGCTCATGTTCGAGGTGTTCAATCTCAAGGAGTTGGTGCCACCCTAAAGCACTTTGTTGGTAGATATACCTAGTTTCTTGTCGAAGAGTACACTGCTGAAGTAAATATGTAGCAAACGACCAGGAGACTCAGAGATTTCATTGCAATATCGTCGCCTCTCAAAGAGCACTCAGAGAAGTCTACCTTTTGCCTTTCCAGATAGCAGTCCGTGAAGCAGATCCGTGGTGTATCATGACGGCTTACAACAAAGTCAACGGTCATCACTGCGACATGTCCAAACAACTTCAGATTGATATAGCCAGAAACGAGTGGGGGTGGGATGGGGTTTTTGTCAGTGACTGGGGAGGAACTAACTCGAAAGTAGAGTCGATCAATAACGGACTTGATCTTGAGATGCCTGGCCCTCCCAGCAGACGGAAGTTCTCCGAAATAGAGGAGGACATTGCGAGCGGTGTAATAGAAAGTGGGCTTATTGATCAGTCCGTTAGGAGACTGCTTCATCTTCTCGAGAAAACAGGCAGATTCGAGGATTCGACTGATCATGGAGAGATGTGCTTGAATCTACCGGAGAAAAGATCACTTCTCCGAGAAACAGCCGCTGCCGGTATTATACTTCTGAAAAATGATGAAAATGCCCTTCCAATTTTGCCGTCCTCTGGATTGAAAAGGATTGCTATATTAGGAGCAAATGCAAAGACCATTGTAGCTGGTGGTGGGGGTAGCTCTTACATCAAGGCCCCTTACTGGACAAATATCCACGACTCACTGGTTGAGAGATTCTCGAAGTCGTCCACAGCCCTCGTTCACGAGGTTGGAGCCAAAGTAAACCGATATCTTCCGACTCCAATGTTCGCTTTAACACAAAACCCGGAGTCTGGTAAGCCTGGCGGGCTCTTGGAATGGTACAACACGCACAATATTGTCAATGGCACAATTGCTACACGAACCCATGTGTGAGTACGATTCGCAAATCCAGTTGGTTGATGGTGCTGATGAAATTCTCACTTCTAGGGATGATATGTACTTCATGGATTTTGGAAACACTCCGTCCGAGATACTCGAGGACACGAACTTCGCTTTCAAGCTCACAACAATACTCACTCCAAAGACAACCGGCCGACACAAACTCTCGCTTTCAAGTATCGGCCCCGCAAAATTATTCGTTGATGGAGTAGAGAAAGTTTCTCAAAGGGGCGCATTCGAGGATAAGGCCGATCTATTCTTCACCTATGGAACAGATGAGAAGATTGCTGAGATGGATATGATTGGGGATACCCAATATGACATCCAAATTCATTGTTGTTCTCACGATCGACAACTACGGCCAGAGATTTTACACAAAATGGACCCAATGGAGGACAAATTCCAAGGATTCAGACTCGGCTTCCAGGAGCACAACGAGGACGATCTGCCGAGTGAGGCAGCAGCAATGGCTCAAACTTGTGATGCTGCCATTGTTGTCGTTGGACGCAACAAGGAATGGGAATCTGAGGGCTCAGACATTCCGATTTTCGAGCTACCTGGTGACCAAGTTCGCTTGATCAAAGAGACCGCCAAAGTCTGCAAAAGAACAGTCGTTGTTGTACAGGCTGGGACTCCGGTATCCATGGAAGAATGGATCGACGACGTCCAAGGTGTCATATATGCCTGGTATCAGGGTCAGGAAATGGGCAATTCGCTTGCTGATGTTGTCTGCGGAGACTTCAATCCTTGCGGCAAGCTTCCTATGACGTTCCCTAGGCGCATACAAGACTGTCCGGCATATTCGTCATTTCCTGGAGAAAATTGCGAGTCTGTCTACAGTGAAGATGTTTTTGTTGGCTACAAATGGTTCGACCTGCTCGGCACGCCACCGTTGTTTCCCATAGGATTCGGCTTGTCGTACACGGATTTTCGGGCGTACAACAGTGCAATTGATTGTACTTCTTTCACTGGGAGAGAGATTCTGACAATGCGAACGAGTGTACGGAATGTTGGTCAAAGAGCAGGTAGGTATACTGTTGTCGCTTGGACTTCTCCAGTGTTACCTTCAAGACTCAGAAGACCCGTTCGTCAGATTTGTGGATTTACAAAATCTCCGTACTTGGAAGCAGGAGAAGAATGTGAGGTATTAGTTGAGTTAGATCCTCACAGCTTTGGTGTTTACGATACCGAGATGGGTTGTTGGGTCATTGATCGGAATGCAGCATTCGCGATTCTGATGGGGCCGACGACTCTAGACACAGAAGTCGTCGGAGAGATTGAAGTACGAGAGGAAATCAGATGGCTGAAGGGTATCAGTGCGGATAGACAGGATAGTGCCAAGTGAGCCTCAAGATGAATTGATATAAGTTATTGAAGGAACACAATGAATTTGGATTTCGATCTCTTAAACGCATCTACTTCAGCTTTGACTCCCTTCCAGCCCGTAATGATGGCAAAAGTAATACAATCTTGTTACTTGACACGCTAATATGCAGAGTATCGTACCCTTCAATCGCAGAACAAATTCGTGTTGTTCTAGCGTTCACATCTATCTCTGTACCGGAAAAGCCAGCCCCTAATTCATCGATATGCCCCGATAGTCATGAACTGATTGGGCTTAACTTCGGAACTGTCCAGTCAGTTCCCTGAGGACGTTATCATCTCCACTGGGGAGTTTTGCTATCTCTTCACTTTAAAGTTGTGGGGTGGACGTTGGCTCCGGAATTCCATTTTCCGCAACCTCCAGGAAGCGAATTGAGCTACCGGATCAGAAATTCCTATCTGCTGTTCCCCATGGAACCTTAGACAAGAAATCTACCATTACCTAGTTCCCCATACTCAGGAAGAGCGGGAACTCAGAAAAGAGGCGTCGAACATCACGGTTGAGTATCGATGGCGGATCAATATTTTTTGCATATATGCTTTCCTTTGTCCCCAAGGACAGTGGATATCGATACATGGAATCCTTTCCCTTGCACAGTCACTTAAGAAAGCAAGCTCAAAATCTCCAACCAATTTTAACACTATTTAGGCTCATCCATTACCAAACTCTTCAGAAAATGGACGAAAAAACGATGATGGGTGGCGAGAAAGTCGTCGACTCCAAGAGCGAAGCCGACGTGACAACTTCTTACGCGGTCTTGCTTCCGTGGTCTCATCAATACACCGTCCTCTGGACCTCGAAGCGTTCCGTATGGGCAGGTGAGTGCAGATCGCCATATGCTGGTAAACAACCCCCCAAAGCAAATACCTAATTTATTCCTCAGCTTTTGCTTGTTCGTCCTCGGCAGTTCTTATCGGGTACGACTTGACCCTCATGGGATCCATCATTGCGAACAAGACGTTTGTTGAACATTTCGGACGCTATGATGATGGAATCGAGGCTTGGACCCTCCCAGCTTCTCGCCAGCTGATCTGGTCCATTGTGCAGTTCGTGTCGGCTATGGCTGGAGCCGTGACAGTTGGAACCTTGAATGACATCCTTGGTCGTCGTATATGCTTCCTGACCACCGTCATGTAAGTTTGTATCCTGTTTTTCCTCTCCAGCTTTCAATCCAGTTCTTGGCTGATATTTTGGTCTAGTCTCACCTTCGTCGGTGCAATCACTGAGCTCTTCTCCCCAGGTTGGAAAGTTTGGATCGCTGCTAAGATATTTTTCGGTTCTGCCATGGGATTCATGCAAGGGAACACGCCTACCTACATTTCCGAAATCGCTCCAATCCATCTCCGAGGCTTCATGCTGTCTCTGTTTCAATTCTGGATCATCTTCGGCTCTTTCCTGGCATCTTGCGTTCTGGAGGGAACTTCAAAAATCGAGGGACAGTGGTCTTGGAAAGCTGCTATCATATCACAGTTCGGCCTAGGATGCATCTGTCTTCTCGTCTTCATCCCATTGGTCCCCGAGAGCCCATACTATCTGGCCAACAAAGGTCAGACAGAGAAAGCTAGGGGATCTCTGCTAACGCTCCGGGGTAGCGAAACGGATTATTCTCCAGAAGCCGATCTTGCTATAATTAAAGAGACATTACGCATGGAAGCCGAGCTGAATGAAGAGGACGTGTCCTATATCGAGTGTTTCAAAGGCTCTAACTTCCGCCGAACTATGCTCGCTTGCCTGCCTATGGTCAGTCAGATGTTTCTCGGATATCCACTTTGTGGTAACTATCTGGCGTACTTCCTGACTCTCTCTGGCGTCACGAATTCCTTCGCCATCACCGCTATCAACAGTACCATTTCCATGTTCACGGTCTTAGTTGCGTTTGTCTTGATCGAGAAAGTCGGCAGACGAGTGCAGTATCTCAGCGGTATCGCAGGTATGCTTCCATGTCTGCTCGGGATTGGGATTCTGGGCTTCGTCAATGTCGGTTCGTCCTCGAACGGGAAAGCCTTGGCGGCTCTAGCTATCTTATGGAATGTGGGATACTTCCTCTCTGTTGGCGCTGTTGGATGGGCCCTTGTTGGTGAGATCTCATCGTCACGCCTTCGGGCCAAAACCACTGCTATCGCTGTCGTTGTCAATTCACTTTTCAACATGGCTTTCTCTATTGGGATTCCATACCTCATCAATGCCGACGAGGCCAATCTTGGGCCCAAGGCAGGCTTGGTGTTCCTAGGACCCTCCATTGTTCTTGCCATCATTTCGTACTTCTGTATTCCAGAAGTCAAAGGCAAGAGCTTTGCCGAGTTGGATGCCCTCTTTGAAAGTCGCACGCCAGCACGTAAATTCTGATTCGGAACCTGGGATGCGAGACTGGCCTCCTTCAACCTTCCTTCAATTTTCAATTTACCATGCGATTGTACTCTCACCAATCTGTACGCTTCCCAAACCCACGAGGTAGCCTAAGAAATATCAAGACTTGAGAAAACACATCACCGTTTTAAGCATAATTGAAGCATAATTCTTGCGTATAGGATTTCTTCCTATTCCTTTCGTAGCGCAATCCAGCACAATAGCCAAATATCTTTTCTTGCCTCTGTACGAACAATTAAAAATAAAACACCAACAAAAGTTCGAGCAATTTTCTTTTGACTGAGTTGACCTGTTCGGGGAGTTTTCGAGAAGATAAATTCACGGGTGTGGGGAAAATACTTGGTCTGACTTACCAGCGCCAAATGATTCGATATCTGCGACGTGTCGGAATCCCAATCCAAATCTGCTGGTGGGGGTTTTTCCACTCCTACAACTTCTTTTTGAACGGATAGGTTTCGGCTTTGGCTTTGGCTTGATGTGTTATGCGTGGAGGTGGATAGGGATGGTGCTGGGGTTTGACTGTGAGGATGTCGTTTTGTTTGATGCCTTGTCTAAGAACGAAAAGGAAGGGGAAAAAGTTTGAGATTTTTTTATGGGTGAGGTTTATGATCAACGAGAATAGTCATTGAATTAAGTAACAACATGTGAGAGAGAGGGGGGGAAGGTGAGGTGGAGGAAGAGGTGGATGTTCGAATTAAGCGAGGGGGCCAAGTTTTCTATGACAACCGACGGGACTGGTTGGTTCGTGATGTCAAGTTCAATCTTCACGAGTAGTACAGTAGAGGAAAGGTAGGCTTTTATCTTATTAAACTTTCGAATCAAGGAGTAAAACCCTTGGGTTTTAGTGGAGTGATGTTCTGAGGCATTAAATCCTCTGACTCAAACTCCATGCAGGAGCAGATGCGACGACTCCCCCTGTCAAAATACAGATAATCGACCACCAGAAGGGCAAAGCCGACGTCGTATTTTAAAATCCCATATATCGTGTACATAAAGATAAATCAATTGGCGTTGTATTTTCAATTCACGATTGTTTCAAGAATCGATCGATCCATCGACATTTTGCAGACAGTGAGCGAGAACTATCCAGTTCTGAACGGAAAAGGGTTCTCTGCTCATTGCAAGTCCTGGTCTTCCAAGTGTCTAGAATTGACAATCTAAATGCAATCAACGCTGAGCAGTTCGACGATAGTGTTCAAGATGTTCGGTTACGCGGACAAGGAGGTATTCATGCATGCGAGGATGTTGAGGCCATACTTTTCGCGTTTATGGAGTGGTGTACGACCTGGCCTTTGTTGTAATTTTTTTATGGGAAAGTCTGGAAGGAAGATTTGACAATTTGTGGTGATGGGGCGAACAGAAGAGGAGAGGGGGGAAATGGGTGGTGTGGAATCTTAGGTATGGATTAAACGGAGGTTTGTTTTGATAGCGTCGTCGGAAACTCGTTTTTGTTCTCGGTGTCATCGAAAAGCTGGGAAATAAATTTTGACCAAGGTGACAGGAGGCTGGCTCTCTGGCAGGTTTAAGTGAAGAAATTGTAGCTTCTGATTTGGTGACCTTCCAGGATATATAACCTCAAACTTTGATCGAAACGACATCCCTTTCATTCTACCTGACCAAGTGCTCCTGTGCGCGCTCTGTTTCGAGTCTCTCCGTATTTGTTTCTTGTGAACGATTGTTTGTTTCTCGCTGTCTTGGCTGGTAATGTTTGATGGAACTCATGGAGAAGGGGGAGGGGCCTGGCCACTTAAATGCCAAGTCGCAAACCAAAATATGACAAAACTAGCAAGAGTCTGATCGGATTCTAGATCTATCGGGCGTTCTCAATTTTCTCTATTTCTCATAGTTTCAGTCAGGGGCCTGGCTTTTGATCTGTCAGTTCTAGCTTTCGCTAGTGGTAGAGCTTGTGGCTTCAGCTGGGCTGAGCTGGCGTGCTGGTGCTGGCGACTAAAAATATTGCCGACCCGTCCCAGAAATTGGGGTACGAAGGTAGGATTCATTCAGGGGACTTTGAGTTCGCCAGAATTGGAACCGATTGCTGCGTTCCCGGGAAAGGTTTTCTGGATTTTTGTCTTGGGGAGTTGTTGTATTTTTGCCCTGAGGTTGTTTGTTGATTTTGATAATCGTCAGTGAGGTTGTTGATGACAACGAGGAAATAAAGACGTTGGGGTGTTTGTAAATTAGCCGATGCATATGCAGAGTTATGCAACGAAACCGTGCATAAGGTACCTGCAGTAGTGCGTGGATAAGAAGTAGTGCGGTGCATACCCACGGGAAGCCCAAAAAGGGGTAAACTTCCAACCACAACCACACCTCGTATTTTTCTTGTTCTTTAGGTGGACTGAAAGCCTGTAAGAGGGTTTGGGTGTCCAAGGGCCTCAGAGTAGAGATATGATTTTGGGTGCATGTAGAGTTACATTCGTCGCCTTCGCACTTTCTGAGCGGCAGTTCTCTACTGGGCTTTTTTTCTAATGATGAAGCAAGCCCAATGTGTCGTTTTGGTGAGCCTGCGAGGTGTCGGAGGTGGTGGAAAGGGGGAAGAACTTGGCGGGCGTTGAGGCTTTGCCTTATTTTCTTGCCGAAATGTTGTGCCACGACGCTTGACTTGGATGAAAGGGGGGTTGCAATATTGACAATTGAAGCAGTTCATCGGATGAGACCGTTGAGGGCTGCGGATTCACGCGCCGACTCAAACTTGTGGAAGAGCACAAGTCACCCTTACACACAATTATACACCCCCCCAATTGGATGGACTCATCGCATACACATGAGGCTCTCACAACAGTGATCCGATCAGCGTCGCGCCCAATTCAGCGGTAAGAAGCGAGGCAGGATTCGGAGAAGGATCCGCTGTGGAAATTCTCCTTTGGGCTTCGTTTTCAGCCCTCCTCAGAGTGTTCCACAAGACAAGAGTTATGCCACTTGAGGATTTGGGGGCTGTCTAGCCCGCCCATCAGCTGAAAAATGCTTAGATGCCAGCGTTCTGAGCACAATCGACTTGGCGTCGTTGATGATGGGGAAAAGGCACGGGAAGGGAGATTTATTGGCGATTGACGGATGTGGATAAGCGGGACATCAAAGATCTTGGCGGACGGGCCCGCGAGACATTGGGAAGGAGAAAAGCAAGATAAGGGATTCAGGGGTGTGTGGAGTCTGTGGACACAGCCTCGTATCGCATATCAGTAACTGATAAGGATGAGATCATTCCTATAGTACAGTACATATACAGTATGTTCCATATTGGCGATCTCGGAATTGGTGTCTTTTGAGGGTTGGAGCCGTTGAAGTGTAACGCCCGGTAACCTTTGTATGGAATACTGTGGATATGATCTGATGTTCCGCGGGGGTGTTAGGACATTGAAGAGTTTGACTGCTCATCCCATCCCAAAATCCCGTTAGGCAACACGAGAGGCGTTCTAGGCTGCTATCAAACCACGATCTTCGACTAGATGAAAGATGGACCGATAATCCGGTCAGTCTGATGTTTTGACAGCAGGCTGGACTGTGTCCCTCCTCCCTCTTGGTTTAGTTGAAATAATAGTGGATATGGGCAATATTGATCTGAGCTTGGCGGGCAAAACACAGCGAGGGGAGAGGTTGATCCGTCGAGGTTCCCATTGATGTCCACTCTATGCGCCGTTCGGTGCTTGGGGACACCATCAAGATAAGTTAGGTAATTTGATGCCTGAGTTGGTACGGATTGGCAACTGAGATCCGGGGAAATCTTGTCCCATCCCAAGACCATCGACTTTTGCACATCGACGTTACACAAGTCACAAAACATAGACAGGACATGGACATGGAGATTCGAAGCATGAGGGATGATTGATGGTTCAGCCACGGGCCACAATCATCGCCCTATGACATTTTCGGATGGTCGTCTATTTTGGGTGGGCAAGGCTTTATTTTGATTCAGGGGTTCGCAACACGATCGCCAGCTGTGAGTGGCCCTTTCATCAAGCGGGATCTTCAGGGTCATCCGAAGGAACTGTGCCTGGACGTAAACAGTCTAGCCGATGATGCACTTGCTGAGGAGGCGCGGTTCCCAAAAATCGCTTGCTTGTCTCTCGGCACTGCAATTACCACTACCAAGACCTGGCAATTTCCAGTGCAGCTTTGGCTGGAGCTCCCTCGTTCTAATTTTCTGCACTCCAGTCACAATAGCAGTTTTACACATTCAATACTTTCACTTTTGTTGATTCTACAGTTATTCATGACGGGTTGAGCTTTGGAGTCTACTTATACCAGGGACTACAGTATGGATCACTTTGGGCCAGAATCCACACAGATAGCGGCAGGAAGTCCCCCCGCGCCTGTTCTTGTTGCTAAGCTATCGATCATCCCCGAAGTGGACTTTGAACTTTTGCTATTTCTTTCGTATTTGCCCCTGCTTTCTGTCCCCGTCTGTTCCTGCATCTTGAGGTCTGGCCCACCCCCTCATTCGCTGGTGCTCACATCCCTTATGGGGCGATACAACCTTGTTACCCCCTGCCAGCCACGATCCAAGCCGGAGTTCTCCTTGGGACAATGGAAAAGAAACCAAACCAAATATATTTATTAATTCCTCCGATTAGTCTAGCCGTGATTGGCTGTCGTTTCCCACCCTCTATCCCTTTTGAGGACTGCTTGTGGCTTCCCTCTTCAAGCGCCTGTGGAGAATGCTCCAAGACAGCCATCCCGCCTCTATCAACATCCCTACCGCGCATCGTGGCTTGCACCAGGGGGAGCCGCTGCTCGTGTCTCCTACATTATGATCTTTGCCCGCTGTCCTACTGTTACTCTTTTCTCTTCTTCCAGGAGTCTTTTCTCTGTCCGTCGTTACCTCTTCTTTTTCGTACTAATTAATTAATAACACAGCGAAAATGGCACCTTCAATCGTTCAGGTTGCCTTCTCGTTGTTGTTCGCGGGCTCTGCTCTCGCCACTTCCGATTTTGCGTATGCACCTTTGGAAAATCGCTATGCGACTGTGTTGGACAAGAGAGTGATCCCGACAAAGCTGCCGGGAACGTGGGCGTACCAAGGATGTTACTCGGAGGGAGCAAATCGTGCTTTGGGGGGACAAATGTATGCGAACGCCACGGGAATGACAACGGAATCCTGCATCGCGTTCTGTGATAGTCAGGGAGCTTATTTTGCGGGAACCGAATACTCGTCAGAATGCTGTAAGCAAAGCTCAGCTGTCAGAATCTGCGTGGAGCCGTTAGCTAACATGACGAAGACTGTGGAAACAAAATTGATTCTACTTCGCTTCTTTCGCCTGCTGCCGACTGCTCAATGACCTGCTCTGGAAACACAACACAGACTTGCGGTGGCCCATCTAGACTATCGGTTTTCTGGAACGGAAGCAACCCTCCTCCAGGACCATCGACAAACCCAGGCACAGGAGGATTTGGATTTTATGGATGTTACACGTGAGTGCTACCCGAACCGCAGCCTACGGCTGGTTGCAGATGGTAGATGCATGTTATTGACGATCCATGCAGCGAAGGAACTACTGGCCGCTGCCTTGAGAACGTGGCAACAGTCACTGCCCCGATGACGGTTGGTCTTTGTGTCCAGGCATGCAAGACTGCCGGTTACTCGATGGCTGGCATTGAGTACGCCTCTGAGTGCTGTGAGTATTCCCAGGTCTGTTTTTTTTTAAAATTAATTTCATCCGCTAATGTCTCGGTAGGGTGTGGTAACGCTATCAGCAATGGAGCCATTATCGCCACAGGAGGAATTTCCGAGTGCAATATGCTTTGCAAGGGCAATAGTTCCGAATACTGTGGAGCTGGTGATCGCTTAGATGTCTACAAGCTTGGATACGAGGGAGTCTCATCCTCATCTGTTGCTTCCTCTTCTACTAGGGCATGTATCTTGTTTCTTCCATATCGCACCACATGCTAACTTTGATTCCAGGCTTCATCTTCAACCTCCAGACCCGTTACCGTTGTTTCAACGACCAGCAGATCTAGCACCAGTACCCGAGTCTCGTCAAGCAGCTCTGTTCGATCTAGTTCAAGTTCGAGGGTTTCAACGTCAAGCACAAGAACCTCTTCCACTAGCACTCGGGCTTCTTCCAGCTCTTCCCGAGCGTCGTCCAGTTCTTCCCGCGGTTCTTCCTCCAGTTCAAGAGCCTCGACAGGTTCATCTACTAGCACACGAGTTTCCTCGAGCTCTTCACGAGCTTCCACAGCCTCGTCGACCAGCACACGTGTGTCATCAAGTTCTTCCCGAGTTTCATCAACCGCCGCCACGGCTTCCTCAACAGTTCTCGCGATTAAGCCCGTAGTGGGCGCATACGGCTTTCAAGGATGTTACACTGAGGGCGTCGGTGTTCGTGCGCTATCAGGCGCGGCATACACCGATTACGTTGGAATGACTCTCGAGATTTGCGCTTCCAAGTGTGCCGGGACCACCTACTTCGGCGTTGAATATGGCGGAGAATGTTCGTTCCCCTCCAGTATTTTGGATTCCATTCAATTTGCTAACAATTTCTTGAGGTTACTGTGGAAACACACTTGACGCCACATCTGTCCTCACTGCCAATCAACTTGAGTGCAGTTTCACCTGCCCAGGAGATAAATACGAATACTGTGGTGCCGGTAAGTTTAGATTCGAATACTACCCTTTGAACTGCGCAGGATTAGTAATTGACTCCGGGTTCTCGTAATTTAGGCAACAGACTCCAGCTCTACAAGCTTGGATCTGCAGCTTCCAGCAGCAGTGTCTCCGTCCCAACTGGATCCCGAAGCTCGACCTCGACCCGGGTAACTACCACTTCGTCACCATCATCCACCGCTGGCCCAGCCGGATACATTTACTATGGTTGCCAAACTGAGGGCACTGGTGTTCGCGCTCTCGGTGCAGCTGCATCTGCCTCTGACTTGATGACCATTGAAATGTGCCAAGCAAGCTGTGCGACATACACCTACTTCGGTGTTGAGTATGGCCGCGAATGTTACTGTGGAAATTCTCTTGCAGCAAGCAGTCTGGCCGCACCCGCAGCTGATTGCAATGTCCCATGTATGGGTAACACTGCCCAGAAGTGTGGAGCTGGAAATCGCCTGGATGTCTACGTCAAGAACGGTACCGCTGTCCCAACCAAGCCAACTGGTACCAGCTCTGTGGCAAGTACTTCGACTTCAACACCACTTGCATCTGGTCTCCCAGCCGGATGGGTGTCTGACGGTTGTTACTCGGAAGGATTCGGAGGTCGTGCTCTTCAAAACCAACAGCCAGATAGTCAAGCAAACTCCGTCCAGGTCTGCATCAACACATGCAAAAACCTCGGCTACAAGGTTGCTGGTATGGAATATGGTACTCAATGGTAAGTCAATGTTGCAACCCTCACTGAGGACACCGGACTAATAGACACAGCTTCTGCGATAATTTCCTTTACAATGGCGCCGCCCCTGTTGCCGCCACATCCTGTAACATGGCGTGCCCAGGCAACCCAAGTCAAACTTGCGGTGCTGGCGACTTCTTGAACGTCTACCACACCGGAAACTTGACCACTTACAAGGCGCCTGCTTCCCAATCAACCGATCTTCCAGGCCAATGGGTATACCAAGGATGCTACAGTGACAACGTCAATGATAACCGTGCCCTCTTCTGGCAGAGCATCTTGACCACCAACAACACCGCAACTAGCTGTCTGGGTCTCTGCCAAAAGTATGGTTTCATGGCTGCCGGTATGGAGTATGGTGATGAGTGCTTCTGTGGTGATGAGTCTGTCCGCGCCGCTTCCGGCTCAGTCAAGGTTGCCGAAGCCGAATGCCAAGTCAAATGCTCAGGAGACAACAACTACTACTGCGGAGGTGGCTCAAGGCTTTCTTACTACAGATGGATTGGTGGCCAACCCTTGAATGTTTGGGCTCAACCTACCGGAATCAACGCCGGTTCATATGAGTTCCTCATTGGTGGTGTCGTCGTTCCTCTCATCACAACTACTGGTATCAACAACAAGGTCGTGTTCATGGAAAAGTCCGGAACTGGTGCACCAAATACTACCGGTACTTATGAGCTTGATCTCACCGTCTTGAACGATTTCACCAAGGCCTGGAGACCTCTGCACGTCAAGAGTGATATTTTCTGCTCGGCTGGTATCACATTGCCAGATAAGAAGGGAAGACAGCTCAACATCGGAGGATGGGCTGGACCATCGACATATGGTGTCCGTCTGTATACTCCTGATGGATCCGATGGTGTTTGGGGAACTAACGATTGGCAAGAGAATGTCAACGAAGTTACCTTGCTCGAAGGTCGTTGGTACCCATCTGCCATGGTCATGGCCAATGGTTCAGTCCTTGTTCTCGGTGGTGAGGTCGGCTCCAACAGCGCCCCAACTCCATCCTGCGAGATTCTCCCACCACCAGCTGGAGGATATGCCAAATACTTGGACTGGCTAGACCGCACTGACCCCGACAACTTGTACCCATTCATGTTTGTCCTTCCCAGCGGTGGTATCTTCGTTGTCTACTACAACGAGGCACGTATCATCGACGAGAAGACCTTCGACACTGTCAAGACTCTCCCCAACATGCCAGGTTCCGTGGTCAATTTCCTTGCCGGCCGAACATATCCTCTCGAAGGTACTGGTGTCATGCTTCCACAATACCCACCATACTCTGCCCCAGTCACTGTCTTGGTCTGTGGTGGATCTGCAAACGGTGCTGCTTACGCTATCGACAACTGTGTTTCCACTCAACCCGAAGCTGCTGCCCCAGAATGGACAATCGAGCGCATGCCTTCCCAGCGTGTCTTGTCTTGCATCTGCGCACTACCCGACGGAACCTACCTGATCCTCAACGGAGCCAAGGAGGGTGTTGCTGGATTCGGTCTCGCCCAGGACCCCAACTACAATGCTGTCCTCTATGACCCATCCAAGCCAGTCAACCAGCGCATGTCAATCATGGCCACCACCACTGTCGCTCGTCTTTACCACTCTGAGGCTGTTCTTCTCCCAGATGGACGTGTCCTTGTCTCCGGATCCAACCCCGAAGATGGAGTCCACCCTGAAGAATACCGAGTTGAGGTTTTCAACCCACCATACGCGCTCACTGCTGCCGCTGCCCCATCCTTTACCATCGCCAACAAGGACTGGACTTACGGAGCCGCCATCCCAATCGCAGCCAAGATCCCCTCCGGTTCCTTCACCACCATCAAGGCCTCCATGATGGCTGCCGTCTCCTCCACCCACGGTAACTCTATGGGTCAGCGCACACTCTTCTTGACCATCACCTGTACCGGTGCCCCAGCCACTGCATCATGCACACTGACCGCTCCTCCATCCGCACACGTTGCGCCACCAGGATGGTATCAAATCTTCGTTCTCGACAACGGCAAGCCATCCAAGTCCAACTGGATCCGAGTCGGTGGCGCCATCGCTGACGCCGCCGGCCTCGGAAGCTGGCCCAACACTGCCAGTTTCACTGCCCCAGGTCTCGGAGCTGTCGGAACGTAGACACACACTAGCTCACTGCTAATGACAATTTTTTCCTTTGCTGTCTTGCATATGTTTGTGTGAATTTTTTTTCTGGAAAGGAGCGGGATGGAATGGAATGGATATAGGACAATGGTGAAATCAAAGGGATCAGCATCTAACTTGCATGATGTTTTGAATTGGGAGCGCGCGAGACGATGAAATCTTTTTCCGCTGGTCTGAGATTTATCTCGGGCCATATAATAACTAAAACTTGGGGTCAGCGGGGCGCTGAGGGGTGTGTGTTAGATTGATGTTGGCTCAAGTGTTTCTTTAAGAATCTTTTTGATGGGTAGATAGCGTTGTATATAGAAAGTTCTTGAATATTCAGATGCACAATTCTTCCTTCATTCTATTGTGTCTTTTCGCTTCGTCTTCTGTACTTCGACCTTGGTGGTTGTAGTTTCTCTGCCAGGCTTCCTTGTGTGGGATGCAATGTCCCATTCCAACGTAGTAGCACAGGACCTCGACCGAGCTTCAGTTTCAATATAGCTTTACGTATTTGACTATAGTCTCCCGTAGGTGTTAGATGTATGTAAGGATCTTTGAAGTACGACAATATGTCTGTCTGTAAGTGGTCAAGAAGTTCCTGCGAAAAAATACAAATGAGCAATCCCTCTCTCTAGACCCAAACGTTCGCAGCCAATATCTAGCCAGGCCTAGCAAGCTGACTGGGAATCTTCTCATGTGGCATGTGCCCCCAGAAATGAACATGGTAGATGTCACAGAAATATAAATTTGGGAAATTTGGGTGTTTGAAAGCTACTAATAATACAAAATTAGAAAATTCCTTGCTCCTGCCACAGTACAATCCACCACAAGCAGCCAGCTCAAACCGTAATCTTGCCAACCCCCGCATTCCCCAAAACGGTAGTCATCGTATTCCCCACTCGGATAGGAGTAACAAGATACTTCTTCAACGCAGCCATAGTATTCAACGGCGTCGTATCATTCAAACTAGGCCATGTACCACCACTACTCGTGATAGCATTACCCACACACGCCCTCCCCAGGATAGCCGTACACGCAGTGGCCGAAGCCGCATCAGGGACATTATAGATCGTCGAGATGGACTCCGCACCAGCATGCATAGGCGTATTGACGGAATGGAAACGGTTCCCTTCAATGAGCGCCGTGGTGCCGGAGTATATCTCGAAGTCGTGGCCGAGGTTGTTGTAGAAGTAGTTGTTGGTTGCTTGGATGGTGGTTTTGACGCCGTCGGCGCCGAGTTTGGGGGACCGCCCGGACATGTCGTGCCAGTAGTTGCGGTCGATGGTCGCTTGGTCGCCTTCGGCGACGAACATGGTGCCCCAGTAGGTGTTGCCGTTACAGGTTGCGGATGTGGTTGTCGCGCCGTCGAACTCGTTGTTGGAGACTGTGAAGCGACTTGCGGCGTAGCTGTGAAGTGGAGTTAGTACTCGATGTTTCCCCCAGATTGGCTTTTAGAATGGGATTACAGGAGATTTGAAATCACTTACTGAGACACGATGAACATGCGACCCATTTTGCTGAACTTGCAGTGGTCAATCCAAACACCATCATTGCCGTCCAGAGAAAGCGCATCGCCTCCCCAGACACTCGCTGGATTGACGTTCTATCAAACATCAGCTTCTTTAATTCCGACCGTTCCTGAGACGCAATAGACTTACAGTGAAATGCACGTTCTGAATGATAACATTCTTCGTGGTGCCAGGTAAGCGAAGACCCTTGCCCATGATGATCCCGGCACTTCCAACACCAACAAGACTCTTGTTACTTCCAACTGTCAATGGAGTCACACCAGCCTTGTCGTAAGTGACCGTCGTCGCAGTCTTCCCGCTATCCCCACAGCTCAGAGTACCGATGTACGTCTGACCGCCCATGGCTGGGGTGCAGACTGTTTGGTAGCAGCCAGCTTCCGTAGCTGTGCCTTCGGAACCGATGAAGTCGAAGGTCTTGTCGATGAGAATAACTCGTGGAGTGCTATCTGAGAGCCAAGTTGCGAGTCTACATACACAGGTTAGTTAAATCGAGTACTGCTTTACTCTTCGTCGAGCATGGTAGGAGTGTTGTGTTTACTGTGCAATATCCTTTGGCGCAGCAGCGACGGCATCTCCACCTCCTGTTATACCGGTTGCAAATCCATATGCAGTACCATTGACCTGGGCAACGGCAAGGTAAGGGGAAAGAAAGAGCACCAGGCTCGCGTATGAAACAAGTGAGAGCATCTTGGATATGTTGTAGTGTCAAGACTCGATAAAGAATGAATGAGCCCTTGAAATAAAGGCGATATAAGAGCAAAACAAAAGCCAGAAAACGAGCGTAGAAAAAACGAATGTTATAGCAAAGATGGACGAAGTTGAGGAAGTTTCTTTCTGAGGCACTTGCATTCTCTTTATGGGATATCAGATCCCCCACGATCTATTCTGAGGTTGTTGCGTGCGGAGTGCTTGTAGGTTTTGAGACATGTTTACTTGGCGTGTGGAGCTTGGAGACCGCGTTTCAATATAGAGGAAACAGAAGCTAGAACAAAAGTTGCCGGCGCAGCCGTTGCGGATCCTAGATCTCGATCTGGATCGCGATCTTTGACAGATGCACTTCGCATTTCGACATCCCAAATTGGAGTTTTGACTTGACGAATTTTTACCGAATTTTGCAGAAAAGCTTGATGGATTTTCCATGTTGTCGATTCGTTAGCAAGAAACTTTGAAGAGGCAAAAGTATTGTAAACATAAATTCGGATTGAAATATAATATAGAAGTTTTGTGTATTCAGGTTCGGCACCGAGCAAGCAGTGGAGCTGTCATAAACTCTTGGCAGGCACCTCTGGGAAGCTTGGCTTCAGCACATCGTCCATCTCGGCAGGAACGAGCGAATGCGAGAAAACTCGCGAAGTTCAGGGGCTAACCGAGCATATCTCGACTTGATATTTGGGTGATGCTGAGTTGGAATGGGTATTCGGTGCATGCGTGTTTGGCAGAGAATTAGAATATTGACCGTTCAACCACTCTAGCGGGGCTCGAATGTTTTTGCAGCTTCCCAGCCTTTGGGGCCCCTAGGTTATTCTGTGGCGGACATTGCTTGCTGCTTGTAGCTTTCGAAGGGGAATCAACTTGTTGGACATCTTCGATTCTACGTATTCTTACGAATATGAAGTATGATGTTTTTACTTTCGACTGTGTTCTGTGATCTTAGAGCTACTACTAAGTAGTTGCCTAGGTAGATGGCTGAGCTTCAAGAGGGGGATGCCCCTCAACCGTGCATTTTGAAACCACTTTCCTCCACATCAATGACTGTGGTTCATGGGAGAAAAACGAATCGATTAATGACTACGAACAGGGCTGAAAGTATTTCCACTCGCAAGAAATCAATGAACAATAATGAAACTTCCAGTCTTGACCACAGCTTATGGGTCTAACATGTATACGAGAGCATTCGACGCTCGTCCGCTCGTCCGCTTGCCAGCTGTTCCATGATAGATTTGACAATGAAATAACATAAAATATAAACCCAACTTCAAGTACCAAGTAATGAAAGCAGAAACTGTTAAACTAATAGAAAAGAATGTCAGGAAGCGAGCCAGTAGGCTGTCTAACTCAATAATAAGCCAGTCAATATATTTTCTCAAACCGATGATCAGGTGGGAAATCATATACATCATAGGGAACACTTCTCCGTACTCTCTAGACTTGTACATAAATTACTTGCACTACCATTAAGAGAAACTGACAAAGATGGAATATGGGGTCAAGCATGCTGCATAACATCTTCGGGGGAACTTCATACGGATTCGGGATCGGCATATTGGTTCCTCCATTCCATTGCCGAGCTGACCCTTGACCACCACCACTTACCGAAACCCGTTGTTGGAATGCTTAACTCCCGTTAACTTCTAGGATGGATGCCTGCGAATATCTTATCTCATCTCATGTGAAGGGGTGCCATTGCCTTGATTTCTTGGGACTCTGGGGTGAATAGCATGAATGCCTCGGCACCTGGATTGAACAGTACCATTCGCCTCCTGAAGATTAGCAAGAACACATGCTCGGGTCGTATAACCGCACAACATGACGTGGCCGTTATGGTATTCTCCTCAACACGTACCCGTAGGCTGCAGGAGAAGAAGGTTCATCAACATTTGACGACGATGTGTCCTTCTGTATTCAGATGCAGATCTGAGGTTTAAGTGGGCCAGCACATGAACACAAACGATGCAGCCAATCAAGTCTTCATATTTGGCTTAGTAGTGCAGTCTCGTATGCCAGCCATTCACAACACACACCGACCGCAATTTACATCCACATCTATCCCACATCCATCCCACCTCCAAATCATCTCGAACCCGATACGCTGGATGTACTGTACGGCAACCGACCTCGTCGTCGTATTTCCAGCCAGCAGCCTCGGTCGCGGCCGTTGCCTACCCAAACCTGCACTTCATCCGTTCAGCCCCCCCCCAATGATCCTTTGTTGCGTCACAAGCCCACAAGCCCACAAGCCCACAAGCCCAGCTGCAGCAGCAAATCATCACGAACGGTCAGGTCAGGTCAGGACGGGCAAGAACTTCCCGGTTAGAGTGGTGGCCACTGGCAACCCTCGCAATTACGAGTAGCTTCTTGACTCTTAAGCCCCGAATACCGACGAAGAGGTCGGGCTGCTGGGATACGTAGTGACAGCTGCGATTGATCAGTTTCTATATGACTGGGATTCTCAGCGGGGCGAGGGTGGTTTCTTGCATGCATCCCAGCCAAGACCAAACCAAGCTGCATCCCCTCTTTCTTTACATATTCACCATCATCGCAACTACAATTTTTCATCTCTCCTCTACTCAGTATTCAGTTCACACTTCTCGTCTTATTTTCCCTGTCTCCTGTCCTAAATTCCTTCTGAAATTATTACTGCTTCTGCGTCTTAAGTGTCATCCTTGGCGTACAATATGGCGTTCTACATGAAAGCTATTCCCATACTCCTCGCAGTAGTCTTCTGTGTGAATAAGTTATTCAACTACATTCGTGTCGCTCGATTCAAGAGACAGCACGGCTGCAAACCCGAAGTGCGGATACCTCAGTCTGAACGCATCATCGGGTACGGGCTCTATAGGATCCAAAAGAATGCGTCGCGAGACCGAACGATTTTGGCAGTTGGAAAGAAGAGATTTGAAGACAATGGAACGACATGGTCAGCTACTTTGATGGGCAGGGTTCATTTCCCTTCATTTCCGGCTATTCCGAACCTAAACTGATACCTTGCGAAGTCGTTCTATAACACCATTGATCCTGAGAATGTAAAATCCATTCTGGCTACGCAGTTCCACGACTTTGGTCTGGGTCAAAGACAAGAGGCATTTGGACCTTTACTTGGCCAGGGAATCTTCACTACAGGTAATTTATCTGCATGCTGATGTGAGATTTGGAAATATGCTAATGTCCGGTCAGACGGAAAGCAATGGGAACATTCCAGGGTATGTATCAAGATTCGGTCGTCGGGACTGGCCACCATTAACAAGTGATTGTAGGCTCTCGTCAGACCAAACTTTACCCGAGCGCAAGTCGCTGACCTCGATACGTTCGAGCCGCACATCCAGCAATTCATCTCCAAGATCCCACGGGATGGCAAGACCGTCGACCTCCAGACGCTCTTCTTCAAGCTGACCTTGGACTCTGCAACGGAGTTTCTCTTCGGCGATTCCGTCAACTCACTCACCAGCAGCGAGGGCTCAGAGCAAGACCAATTCGGACGACTCTTCGACCTAGCACAGAGCCGGCTGGGGAATCGCAGCCGTCTCGGACGACTGGTTGCCCTGTTCAGAGACAACGAGTTCGACGACGCATGCAAATTCGTTCACCAGTTCGTCGACAAGATTATCTTCAACGCTCTTGAAAAGGCCCAACCTTACGATCCGGAGAAGTCCATCGAGAGTAAATCAGAGCGCTATGTCTTTCTCGAGGAAATGCTCAAGTCGACTCGAGACCCGAAGCAACTTCGAGATGAGCTTTTGAATATCCTCCTTGCAGGGAGAGATACGACCGCTAGTCTATTGAGCAATACTTTCCACGTTCTTGCCAGGCGGCCAGATATCTGGAAGAAGCTCAAGGCGGAAGTCGACGAGCTCCAGGGCGTCAAGCCAGACTATGAGACATTGAGGAACATGAAGTATTTGAAGAATCTACTGAACGAATGTACGTCCCCTTCCCAATGCCATGGATTTCCACAGACCATGTACTGTACTGATAAAAGACAGCTCTCCGTCTCTACCCCGTCGTCCCAGGGAACGCCCGTTTCGCCAATAGAGACACGACTCTCCCCCGTGGCGGCGGACCCAACGGCGACGCACCAGTCTTCATCCCCAAGGGCGGCATAGCAGCCTACTCCGTCTTCTCCATGCATCGCCGTAAAGACATCTACGGGCCCGACGCCGAAGAATTCAACCCCGATAGATGGGACGAGGGTTTGCGTCCAGGGTGGGCGTATCTCCCTTTCAACGGCGGGCCGAGAATATGTGTCGGTCAGATCTTTGCTCTGACTGAGGCGTCGTATACTACGGTCAGGCTGCTACAGGAATTCGGTGCTATTGAGGATCGCGACGGGACGCCGTGGGAAGAATCGCTCAGTTTGACGGTTGCGAGTGCGAAGGGTGTGAGTGTTGCATTGACGCCGCGGTAGTTCTAGTCCTGGTTTACTTCAGGCTGGACCTCTACATTTTCCCTTCTCCTATTGGGCAAGGTAGGCATGTACATGGAGGCGGCGGTGTTCTGGCGCATT
Organism: Cadophora sp. M221; assembly: GCA_017366145.1. Lineage (NCBI taxonomy): Eukaryota > Fungi > Ascomycota > Leotiomycetes > Helotiales > Ploettnerulaceae > Cadophora > Cadophora sp. M221. The sequence goes on from JAFJYG010000502.1 coordinate 39,258, forward strand.
TCGGGGAGTAGGGTGTGTCTTTTTCTTCTTAACCCATTCATGTATTAAAAGAAACCGTGCTTCTCATGGACAGCAAACACTGTACCTATTAATGAAATAAATAAATCTCGATCATACCATACCATTACTACCATACCATACCTCGAACATTTAGATTTTTAAGATTTAGAATTCACGAACGCAAATCGAGCCAATCATGGAACCACCACAGCACATCCCTGCCTTGCCTTTTTCGTCTCTCTCCGACCCGAAAGCGACCCAAGTTTGGAAGCAAGACGAATCACACACCGTGGCAAGGCGCGTGGAAGAATCTAGATCGTCGATGAGATTTGACGACGTGCAACACAACATAGCGACGATGCTGAACACCACCTTCTTCGTCTTCTGGGAGATGA
>JAFJYG010000503.1:0-39551 GCA_017366145.1 Cadophora sp. M221
GCATTTTCAAGGTTAATGTTTTAGTGGCGTAAATTATGTTAGAAGGTAGGCATGCATGGGTGGAAGTATTTAAAATCCTAGGTCACTAGATTGGTGGGTTTGTTGACTTTCGCCTGCCAATGACCTACTTCTGGGGAGAAGTTACTCAATTCTAACTCTTTCCTAAAAATTAAAAAAATGCAAAAGATACAAAATTTCAAGGCATAACCATACAGCACAAAACCAATTCAAAATCAAAACGAGCTCTCAATCAATCCGTCAACCATACACTTTCCAAATGAGTGAGTTTCTCTGCCCTAAGCAAATGCTGTACATCCATCCGCTCCCTCTCCAAACCCCAACCTACCCCCTCCCCCTTTCACTCACTGGCGGGTTTCCCGCGGTCCTTCATATTGCGCTGATCCGGGAATGTATGGGTCTAAGTTTCCCAACCAAACACAATGTTGAACATTTTGCAGGTTCCAGTTAGGGCGGCCATGCGCATCGTCCTATACGTATTGCGTGTTAGCTTCCTTTTTCTGACTCTGTATTCTCTGGCAACGTCACAATCTGATTGTTGATTATCATATTATGATCAACTTGGGGACCAGGCGTTAATTATAGCTCACCTTGCAAGATTTGCATCGGGCCTATTGGTGGCCCACCTTTTTTAGTACATCGGTTGCCATCCGCGGGTAGAAGGTTTTGGCATTGGTAGGGCTCGGTGCTAAGCCAGCCAATGTTGTTCATTTGTGCTTCAGTGAGTTTGTATCCGGAGGAACCCATAGTGGTGGTTTTTGGGCTGTTGTTTGATCAATATGAGAATTATTCGGTTCGTGTGTTGTTTCTTAGAACGATTTGGTTCGTTTGATTAGATTTATATGAAGTGCTCCTTGTTTGTCGTCTCTGGCTTTGGAATATGGACATACAGATATAGATGTAGTGAAGAAAGAGTTCTTGAGAGTGAGATACTGGAGTTATTCATATCCTCTTCCAAGCACGGCAAAAGGTACTTTGGAGTTGGAGTGAATCGATATTGAGGAGAGCTTTGTTTGTCGTCTCTAACTTCAGAATATAGATAGAAGAAAGAGTACTTAAGAGTGAGATACTCAAGTTATTTATATCTTTTTCTATATACGGCAAAGGGTGCTTTAGACTGGGAGTGAATCGATCTTGAGGATAACTTTGTTTTGTTCCCGACATGGATACATGAAAAGCTCCCAGGTAGAGAATTTGGGAATTGCGAAGTACGGCACGCATGTTTTTATCTTTTTAATTGGTAGGTGACACACAACATATTACCATAAGCTTTTGAGGTGCAAGATGCAGCTGAAAGGTCCATGTTCTAACCTGGTGTACGTCATACTTTGGATCTCTTGTGAAGGTGGACTGCTAGCTCGCTGAAGCACCCAGGTACGCAACGGTCGAATTTTTAGGGACATCCAAGTTTACATTAGTTCACTTCAATAATTCAGATTAAAAAATCACAAAGTCCTGCAAAAACAACAAATTTCAAATACAAGACTTTCAAGCACATATCCCCCAAACAAACACCATACCGTATCTACCTTGACCATCACCCTCACAAACCGCCTCCACAGAATCACAAATGACTCGCCAAATCATTACATGGAAACCACCATTTCTTCTACGCAATCCATCCACAGTTATGCTGCAGGCGGAACATTTTCTAAACCCCATCAATGAACGAATTAGTGCCCATCATTCTCGCTCATGACACCTCGATCCCTGGAGTTCTTACCTCGCACCCGGCACATGCTTGACCTTTTCATGGTACTTCTTTCAGACAGACTTCTTTGTTGCCTTTTGGACCACTTGGAGTGCCTGGTTTGTATTTGCAGGGATAGGATTTTGGCATTTTTAAATCTGTTGTGGCGATTGCGGAGGATTCTTGCTGTCGTACTCTGGAAAGATGGTGTCGTAATAACATGTTGGAAGGTGATGGAGGAAAGATATTGGGCTATTATATGTCGCGCTGTTGGGTTACTTGAGCAATTTGAGTGATTTTAAGTCTACGAGTCTCATCATTATGAAAGGTGGTGCTCTACCTCATTCCTGTGAATCGTGCGGATTCCTTGGTTCGGGACGCTCGGTGACTCAAGGTTCCTTTTGCTTTGTACTTACTACAACCGGAAATCATATTTGCAATGAAGGCGGGAATAACTTAGGTTCGTTTGAGAATTTCCAATACCTTTCCAATGAGGGACGATGAAGTGAAGAAGGCTAAACCTCGCTAACATATCACTTCCTGAGAGCTTGGAGGACAGTCAAGTACCCCTACATCTCCCCCATAAAGAACAAAGAAGGGTCAAAAGTAAAGCTACCCTCCATTTCACCATGTCACCAATCAACCAATCATCTAATCCATGCCACCCACCCATAAAATCCATCAGAACTTCAACCATAGGCGTAACATCCATCGTCGACTCCATTAAGACCCCTCCGTCATCAAAACAAATATCCTCCACCCTCTCAGGACAATTCAACACAACCGAATCCAGACCAGTTTTCACCCATACCTTACTCGTCGTCTCGCGAATAGATTCCGGCCGACACTTTGGATCCAGTCATGATTACTGGCATTGAATCACAATGTCTATCTTCGGTTGACTGTGTGCCGTTGTCCTCCTCCATAGAGTATGTGACTTTACCCAACATATCACTTCTGCGAGCCACAGATAGGGGAAGCTTGCTTCCAAGATTCAATATTCTGATAGCTCAGACAGAAGGCTCAAGGGGTTGTGTTCTAAAAGACACAACTTCCGTTCAATCCATTAGGATTTCTCCATGCTCCTGCACATCTCGGAGCCTGGTCTCAGATCAATCGAATCTACGCTGACCATCACAGCTTTGATTGGCTTAAATTTTATCCTGCGAATGGACAGGATTTCGAGTACCGATTTGTTTTGTACACACGTACCCCGCCCTCCTCTCCATCTACCAATCAAGTCCGAGGGATATCACATGGCAGTGCAACAGAGCCGGTCTAAAGTTAGCCATGCATGGTCTTATCAAACTCTATCGATTACTATTGAACTTTTGATTGGATTCGTATCATCTACGAGTGATTTCCCCTTACAGCTTTGAACTTTGAATCGAACCATGTGCAATAGTTATTCAAGCTCTTTTTATAATGATGTGCAGATCATTTCCCTAGGAACTAAGCAATACCCACACTTTCTTGTTGTCCGGCTTGTCTACGAATTTGCCATTAATCTTTTGATTGGGTGATATACTTTGAAAAATGAAGAAGAAAAATAAACTCCGTAGAGGGAAAGCCAGAAGCGGGGTTCATTGGTGCGGGGTCCTGTGCACAATAAACTTCCCCCCCTCCGGAGCAATCCCCGGTATGCAGTAGACGCTCTTTGGTCAAGACCATGAGCTAGGTTTTAGTCTCTACCTCCAATTCAGTATCCTGGTGTCCAATGTGAGAACGAATCTCATGCAGGGGTAAACCATCAACGGGACAGCAAGGCGCTCGCTAGAGGAGCCGACCTCGACTCCATCCTCCTAAAAACCGGTTGGAGATCCTGGCCTTGCCATAAGAAAGCTTCTGGCCCGACCCCAATAAATGCTTTCGCTGACCTCGGGACAAGTCAGCTATCTCGAGACATCTGCCCTGTGGAGCATGGACGTCGACTTGCATCATCAAGCGAACTTACTTCCCGGCACAGCCGGCATGTCAGCACCCCTCACTCCAGGATCCGAGTAGTGCCATCTGGACAGAAATACTTCCATAAAGAACAGGTCACAATTTTAGGCAAGCTATGGCCTACCACAGATGTCTGTAACAAAGATTATTCCATAAACGGGCGTTAATTGGCTAGAAATGCTAACATGGTTAACACTAAGCGAGAACATACCCAAATAGGAAAAACTACACTCAAGATGCATCTCAGCTGCATGTTCGGCACGGTAGCTTCAAAACGGTAGTACTAGGTTACCAGTAAGGAAGAGACATGCCGATCCCTGTCTTTCAGCACGCTTACACTGCATTCAAGCCTTAGTCACCAAATGGCGCGACAGCTTCATCATAGCTCCTGCATGATGCAGCCAGTCTCGAGGAGTAACGTATAAGCTATGGAATGCCCCCGCGGAGAGATATGCTCCTCCTTCACTGACTTGAGGAGAACTGACAAAATGGCTCCCGCTGCAATTGAATCAGTCAATCGCCCTGATGAGTGGAAGATCGAACAGGGTATCAATGGAGCTAAGTTACCAATCTTGGATCAAACCGGCACCAAGACTGTCAAGATAAAGCCTGTAGTATGGGGAGAATTGACCAAAGATGAAGCTGCAATCGAAGCAGTCGGTAACAGAGATGAGCTATTCAAGCGAGAACTTGAAGGCTGGAAGGGGTAACGCCTTCGCAGCCTATCGTTATATGATGTACTAACAACTGAACAGTTATGTGGAATGGGAGAAATATCCAGAGAAGAAAGCAAAGGCACACAAGATCCTGACTTCTCAAACCTTCCCTCCAAACCCAGAATATCAGATGGGGCCAATCCCGGACACGAACCCCGTTCTCCCAGGCGATGACTACAAAGCATGGCACGCTGCAATTGGAGGGGAATTGGCGACTGCATCGGATGACTCGTGGGCAACGGTTCTCAAAGAAAAACATCCAGATATGTTGCATTTGTTGCAATTCCCCTACAATGGGGAACCGCCCAAACGGCTCGTGACCTCAAAAGCTGTGACACCAAATCCCCTACACTTTGTTCGTAACCATGGAGGTATCCCATATATCGACAAGGACAAGTGGACTCTCGACTTGGATGGCCTGGTTGCCAACCCAAAGAGCTACACTCTTGATGACCTCATGGACGAGTCTAAATTTCCTCGCGTGGAGAAATTGGTCACGATTCAGTGCTCTGGAACTCGGCGTATTGAACAGATCAGTCTGTACGCCGGCCAGGGAGATGAGGTCCCACAAGCTCCGTGGGCAGAAGGTGCTATCGGAACGGCAAAGTACGTCGGCATCAGTTTGAAAAAAGTCATCAAGGACTGCGGCGGAATGGTCAATGGCGGGAAGCACCTTGTACGTTGTTCGGGCAATGGCCATTTTCTACTGTACTTCCCCTCGGGAATAGTTTAGTCCCAAAATAACCCCTGACACAGTTTTGAACGAGTAATTGCTAATTTTAGATCATCGTAGGAATTCTACGGTGCCGAGACTTACTTCAAAGCCGACCAAGCAATGAACTATGTCGTCAGTGTCCCATGGTCAAAGGTCAAGGCCAACGAGGTCATTCTCGCCTGGGAGATGAACGGAGAACCTCTCCCAAAGATCCACGGGTACCCTCTCCGAGTTGTTGTTCTCGGATACATCGGCGCCAGGAGCGTCAAATGGCTATATCGAATCAGAGCCATCGAGAACCCCACACTTGCCCCGGTTCAAAGCAAGGAGTATTTGTACTTCAATCAGCAGATCGGGAAGCACAATCAACGACCAACAGACGGCATTCAGATCCAAGAGATGCCCGTATCGTCGGCAATTATGTCACCATGGAACAAACAAGTCGTCATCCACAATGGCTCCATCAAATGCAAAGGCTGGGCGTATTCTGGCGGTGGGCGCTGGCCTGAACGTGTCGAACTCTCAGCCGACGGTGGCTTTAGTTGGTATTCCGTTCCCAACGAGCAAATGTCCAAGAAACACAAGTGGACTTGGCGAACTTGGGAGTTTGACCTGCCATGCGACGTTGAAGGATGGGTTGAGATCGTTTGTCGCTGCTGGGACAATTCCCTCAACACTCAACCATTAACTGTTCGAGCTGCATGGAACTGGGGTCTTCACGTCACCTCCTCGGCGCATAGGATCAGTGTTTACAGTATGAACAAGAGTCGACCTATCACGAGAGACCGCTTGGCGAAGTTTGAACAGACTGGGACCCCTCTGGCTCCACTTACTTGTCCGGAGCATTTCGAGACCCAGAGCTGGGAAGAGTATGGGAAGTACTGGGAGGAAAATGACCCCAGGGATGTCGATGATTGATTGGCCGGCCTTGTGGAATTTCTTTCACAATGTGTTCTTTGTTTATTTAAGCGAACCCGATTTAGCTTGCGAATTCAAGGCTGTTTGAACCTGTTTCCTCGAGCTATATCGCTCTATACCTCACTGACCGACGAAATTTTCTCGCATCTTACTCATGATATGTATGAGATTGACGCAATACCCTATATTTAGTTCGTCAAGTTGAGATGTTTTGGGGGTGACTGAATATCTATTTCTATTTCTGGGTCCGTTCAAGTCATATTTCCCATTTCGTTGTACCTTATTCACTCACAGCTCTGAACACGCTTAAAATAGCTCTCTCCCGTTATTCGATGTCAAAATATTCACTCACGCGTCTGAACAGGCTAAAAACAATTCTCTAGTTTCATTCGAAGTCAGAAATTATCCATTTACAGCTTCTGAACAAGCCTAAAACAATTCTCTGGGTTATTCCGAGCCCCCGACATTATTCACATGCTGTTCTTCCAAAGGGTATATAAGCAAACGATTTCTTCGCCAGAAGCATTTTCTTTCCTCATCACACCACACACACACAAACACCTCCACTCCACAGTACCAAAAACAAACGCTTCTACTCAACGTAACCAAAGGTTCAAGCCTTCAACTAACATTCAAGATGTGCGACTACGAAGAATTCAATTACAACTGTGGCCACAGGAAGCTAAAACTCTTGAGCCATTGCCACTTCGCTCGAAATGATCCATATCGTCAGTGTTTCGGCGTACAGCCAATCGTAAAGACTTGGCATGAAAATTGTCTGTGCATTCCTTGTGCGGAGCGGGAGGCTGAACTGGAACGTCGACGGCAACAGGCCGCTTGGGCCGAGCAGCAGGCCCGCAGCAACCAACAACAGTAAATAATTCACCTTGTAGTTGTGTGGCGGCAGGTGGGTAGAAGCTTAGAGAGATGTGGGGAGAGTCGTCTTGAGATTGGGAGGCCATCTTGGTAGAGATGATGGATTTGGAATCCGGTCAACTTTCGTTGTTTTACATGCGAGTTTTTGTTTATTGGGGGTATGCACCTGGGGGAAGCAACATGGTTGGTGCAGGTACTCCGCTTGACGGAATTTAGTGTTTATATGCGAGACTTTTGCTTGTTGTTGACTCTTTGTCAACAAGTTACTTTCTTTTTTTAATCAAACGTTGTTTTCTTCAAATAGTTCCCAGTGTGTGATACCCGGCACTAACCTGAGGTTTCCGGACTTTGTGGTTATGCGATAGCGAGAAGTGGCTGTGTAAAATGGACATAGTACTGTTGGAGAAATTGAAAATGTCACATTGCAAGAATATTCGCCTGAAGAGTTCTTACAGTTACTCGAACGTGTGTCTGTTGAATTGATTTGGGTGGCTTGCGTGTCTCAAATGTAGCAGCAGCTCACCTCAATTTTGAATGACTGCTTTGACAACTTTAATCGTTTCTTCTTTCGATATGGACTTTGTTTTCGTAGTTCCGCGGATCGAGAGCAGAGCGATATCAAAATGAATAAAAGTTACACCCAGAACCACAAATACAACAACCTCTTTCCCACGGACTTGGCATCCCTGAACACCAGATGTAATTATCCCGCTCTTCATCATCCTTAATAGATTTTACTGTAAATATAATGGCAGATATAACAATCTCCTAGCTCACTCTGCTAAACTGAACCTCACCTTCGTGCCGTTTACTCACTCATCTCACCTCACCAACCATCTTCCACGCCCCCTTTTGCCTCGCTAAATCCGCCACTAACACAACCACTCTCCCACCAAATCAACCCCTCTCTTAGCGTTTACAGGGGACGGCCGCACCAGCAACCAAAATCTCACCACTCCACAACACACGCCGTACACTTATTTATTTTTCTTCGCCACGGAAAGATTGATATCAAATCACTAGAAACGCCTATCTCGACATCATATACCCTCAATTCCCTGGCAAAGAGCTATTGTTTCGAGGGATATGCGGGTGTGGGGAGCCCGCAGTTCGAAGCGAGGCAAGGGTTGAACCCGACCTGATGCAAGGGTGCGGAATTAGGCGTTGTACTAGGAGTTCCGTGATGTGGTATTTGAATATAAATACTGTTCAGTTGATGACTCCTTTTACCTTTTTTATTTTTACTCACAAGTTCGTTTTCTCGTACTGTATAATCTACAGTTCTATTGTGGTTTGATCCTTCGTCTCCCTCCCTTTATATAATCAATCTACTACCCCAAACTATCTCATCACTCACGACACGACAACCCAAGACAAAATCATGTCCACCCCAACTCTCCTCCTCATCGGCTCAGGTCCCGGTCTCGGCCTCGCAATAAGCAAATCCTTCGCCCAAAATAAATTCTCCAAAGTCGCCATCATCTCCCGTTCCGCCACCCGTCTCGCTTCCGAAGCAAAAGCCATCGAAACCGCCGTCACTGACAAGACCATCGAAGTCAAGACCTGGAACGTCGATATCGTAGAGACTGAGAAATTCAAAGCCGTGTTGAAAGAGGTTGCCGAGTGGGGGAACGTGACGTGTGTGGTGTTCAACGCTGCTCGTGTGCAACCGAGCAAGCTTTTGGAGGAGATGGAGGAGGAGATTCTTAAGGATTTCATGGTTTGTGCTCATAATTGCGATATTGGATAGGAAAAGGGGCTGACTAGGTGATCTAGGTGACGAATATTGCTTTGTACACTGCTGCGCAATGGGCTATGCCTATCCTTACCAAGCTGCCAGTGGAGCAGAAACCGAGCTTCCTCGTCACGAGCAGCTTGCTGTGGAAATATCCGTATCCTGCGTTCTTCTCGCTTTCAATGGTGAAAGCTAGTCAGAGGGTCTTGGTGCAGACTTTGGGACTGTCGTTTCCTGGTATGTTGGTTTTGCTTCATCAGCTTCCGCCTGTATCCCAAGGGTTCTTTCTTACTCATGACTTTGTTTTCCTTACGCATGGTTGTGGAGACGACGAAAGATTTGGCTTGATTTCAAGATGAAAGGAGTAGATTGCTGATTGGTAAATAGATGTCCACTGTGCTCTCCTCAACGTCGGCGGTCAGGTGTCCGAGGATGACAAGTTCCTCAATCCTACAGCCATCGCGGAGAAATTCTGGGAGTTGTATGATCAGGAGAAAGAGGCTTGGACCTTGGATTTGGATGTCATGGGTGCATAGTAGCTGTTGATCATGAATGTGGCTGTAGTAATGGAGCATGGTAACTTCAACAACACACCTGGATGAGACAATATTTGCATCAATATGTGATCTTGGGCATCAACCAGGTTCAATAAATTACTATGAAGACCAGCTCCGTATCATCTTCCACTAAACACCAAACAGCGAAAAGTCCAACAGGCCCTTCTCCCTTAAAAATACAAACCAATCAACCTCCTCATCTCCCCCGCTTTCCCTCGCCCTCTCCTGTTCCAAGAACAACTCCTTCAAAGCATCGATTGCCCTGACAAAGTTCCTCCCACTGGCATCCGCACCCATCATTTCCAGCACTTTAAGTACCTCCTCCTTATCATCCTTGGTAGTCACAACAGTTCCACACATGAAGAGCGCCACCAAGTTACTAGCAGCAATCTGTCGAGTCTCCCCCCACCGAGGACGGGTGAGGTACAAAATCTCCCTCGCAAGATACTGCACATACTCCTCTCGTCCTTTCGTAAGCTGCATTCTCTGCTGAGGCAGGATCGAAGTATGTGCATAAATAAGAAGTTGTCTGATCGTGAATTGCGCCTATACCCATCAGCCATATCCACATCCACCAGCCCAAACAACTTACAGAATCAAACGTTGTCTGACATTGAAGCGGCATACTCGTATACGCCTCATCATAAATATCAACCGGCAAACGAGGTGCATTCTCAGCACACCAATCATCCAAAACCTTGATCTTCGCATTCAACTCCCCTAATCTCGGTTCCAGCTCAGAAACGTCCAGGAACTCCCCTTTATTCGCAGATTCAACCATATCCCTAACGACACGATGTGCCCAGCCCCCGAGGACATTCAACATTATCGTCTTGCGCGATAAATCAGGATCGCCAAAGCCAGCTTCGAGGTGCGGATCTCCTTCCTCTTGGACGGCGTTGAAGAACCCCGTCACCATGATATCGGGAATGATGGTCGCTTGTTGTCGATGCAGGATCAAGTTGTACATGTCGCAGTACAGCATATTGGACGGAACGCAGTTCATGGATACTTCGGTGCATTTCTGGCATTTCTGGTCTCGGAATACGTATGCTGGGTTTGTTGCGGCTGTCATGAAGTACCAACCTAAGAGTCGAGTGAGTTGTGCCATGTGATTGAGTTCGAGGCTGGCGCGATTCTCGCAGGCGGCAATCTCGTATCTGTTTTCATCAGCAAGATTCGTGAACTGGCAGTTAAGGTAGGTTACAGAAGGAGAAAGTAGTGTGTATATATCATGTTCACTGATTCGAGTGAACTGTGCTGTCGTAACCCCTCGACGGAAAGTTGGTAGTATTGAAGAGAATCTAGACGGTCGAGGCGCTCGCGGTTTGCCATTGAAAGAGCAGACAGTGCCAAAATTGCATTGTATAGCTAGGTATTTAGCCTTGAGAGTCTCATTGTGGACAGATATCTTACCGGATTGAATGAAGCGGCAGCTCGCTCGAAAGGATCCTCTGTCTCGTCTACGGAGTGACAGAATGGTCTCACGTTATTCGGAAATTTACTATTGACTTGTATACTGGGAGCTATCAGTAATATTTTGGAGATTGTAGAAATAACAACTTACTTGTACACCACGACAGCTCGGTAGTGATTGTAATAGCTGCGAGATGTCAGAGTAGCTGATGATCAGGTCAGGACGACTTACTGAAGATCGCGACTATGAATGAAGGCTTGATCAAACATGCTCGGGTGATTGTTTCTGGTGGTATTAACATCGAGGGACCTATTCAGTCGCCTTGCCAGGCTGATATCAGTGCCAAGACTCGAAACAGATCTTGCTGTGGTTGATGCTTCGATTTTCATGACCGAGGTTCTTCGAGACGCATCCGGGCTGTATGCATAATCTTCAAACCTTTCCAGCTTTACACTGCTTGCCGGAATTGTAGGTAGCGATCCAATACTGCCCGCTGCCCTGGAGTTTTCCTCGAACTGGTACATCTCGAGATAATTGTCCGGGGTAGTATTCACGAAAAGATCCCCTAGAGAGTAAGCATTCTTTCAAGTTAAATTAGATGGCGAGCATAACTTACCAGAACCCCCGACATTTTCAACAGCATCTTGAGAATCTTCGGGAAAGTCATCGCCAATAGACCGTCCATCTGTTTCGGGATCCCATATCGAGCTTTTCTCAGAGGTAACCTCAGAGAGGGATACTCGAGCTGGCATCGTCAGTGATAGTCAAATATAATGCTTTTGACTTACTTGACATCGTTTGGTCCCTCCATCGATACTTGGATGGTTTTTCGCATGTGAGACCTAACCTCTGGCAGTTGAGGCAGACAGGTTGCTCTCTTCCACATTTCACTTTCCGCTTCTGTATGCCTGGTTACCCTGTCTTCTTTGAAGTAAGGAGAAGTAAACAAACCTGACAGGTGCTACGGAATGTCAGAAACGAGTTTCCACGTGGGGGTGGGAGAGACATACCGACATCTTTCACCAAGTTTTTTTGATGGTCCTGCCTGACTTGCCATGTCCTCAACAGATTGGACTCTCAGAATTGTCTAGACTCATGAACACCCAGTGAAACACAGGGCAAAGGGGACGTAGTTCAGGCACACTACCATGTATTTGATTTAAAGTCAAAGTACCGTATCCTCACTCAGGGGATTTCACGTATACGTATTGTTTGTAACGTTTCTAAACCCGAGGCTCCCGTGGATTTTTGGTACGCTAATTGCGGACACTAAAAACGGTGATGGTTCGTTATGAACTGGTCTTCCATGTGGGCTTCTAATGCACGTAAAGCCGGAAAATAGGTAGTGTAATGTCTAAAATGGGACGAAAGTAATATCCCATTCTTGCGCATTATCTTGAATCCAAACGCTAAGTAGCTCCCCTTGAAGCCATTAGCCAATGTATTTTGATAAGAGTCATGGATCATCAGCTTTGGACCATTCCCTGAGGCTGTCTTTCACAGCCCTGTCCCAATTTCGTCCTGGCACTTGTCGCTCTTTTTCTCGAATGGTGTTAAGGTAACGGTGTCGCCGGCCGAATTAACATCTGTTGCTGAGTGAGATAGCTGGGCTTATGCGCGTCAATTGTCGATCTCGCCTCGAAGGAGGCATGATGGGCCGGCTTGGTGAGATCTCGCTTGAATAAGGGGCTCGGTTAAGCACGTGTTACTCTGCACAGCCACTCGGTCTGGACCGAGACGCAATAGCTAAGAGCTGGTGCCAAAGGATTGTGACATCATGACCCAATGATAATGAAACTAAAAGAGCGATACATGGCGTTCATTGGAGAAGACACATATGTTCACCGCCGTATATATTAATTGACTTTCACGGTACCGCGTTCATTCCGTAGGGTCAATTTCCGGAGACAAGTTTAGGCGACTTTAACATCTAGACTTGTTGCAATTATTCGGAATATCCAATCACTGTCTCGAGATGCATTAAGGAGCCGAGCGGCTTTGGGGCCATCAACACAGTTGCATGACGAAGAGAAGACGGGTGTTCGGTAGGTAAGTTTAAATAAGTGATTAATGCGGACAATATCCAATCACCTGGTCAGAGTGCATTGGTTTGTCTCTGGGCTGAAGAAATGATCATTTGAGTTTAGCGATTTCAAAATGGATACGTCCGAAATCGTTTCATTGCCTTGGAGTTATCTACGGATCTGGTGAAGGAGAAGATAGAAGAATTCGCTAAAGAGAAAATAATAAGAGGCTGTGTTGTATCGTCCAACCACCACTTCAATGTGCTCTGGGTCTTGTCTAAGCTGAGTGAAGGATCATATGATGCTCGAACAATTTATCCCACTACATTAACAATCTATTTGCTTTAATCTGGAGCTGAAATGATGAAGGCGAAGGTCAACATGACCGACGGTTCTGTGTTGACTTGGTTGGCCATCTCCAATCGAAAAAGTACCGAACAACACTCACTCTTAATTCCCAGCTTTTAGCTCTTCCTGATGCCTATCTGTTTGATTGTAGATTTCTAAATTCTACTCTATTCGAACTCCTCCCGGTTTAGCACGTGCAAGCCCCAACCGCCTACTCACCACCACAGAATCCAACAATGACACACCAAACCCTCGCATGAGATCAAGACGGTCACCAAGTCCCCGAACCATCTTCAGCGGACTTCCAACGTTCCTAAACTACATCATGGTCACCGTTGGCAGATATATGCAAAGTTTTTGCACGCTGCCGTGAGCTTCAACAGTGGTTTTGCGATCGATTTTGGTAAAATTCCATGTCCCATTCCCCAAAGAAACGACATCTACAAGCCCTTCACAATCTAACTATTCTACAACACCGCATTGGAAAGCACAACGCACAATAGCACGTACAAGCACATCACCAACGCAATCCTATCCATCTCCACCCCATCCTCCAAACCGTCCAATCCCTCCTTCGATCCAACAAAACACCCCACAACTTCGTCCACAAAGCCCTCATAGCCCAACACAAACCCACTCGCCAGCAATCAATCCCTTACACTCCGCCCCCACACTAGGATTCCACTCCCCAAACGACTTACTCGGCACCCCAAGGTTCTTACAAATATCATCACACGTATTGCCCTTCACCACCTCGTAGAAGTGACCACCCGACATCACCATATCTGTCTGTAAAGGCGAAGGCGTACCCGTGAACGACGTAGTTCTTTGTGGGAATCCATCGCCGCCGTTTGATGTGGGCGAGGGGGCAGGGGTAGGATCGGGGTTAGTGTTCGTATTGGGAGGGGAACCTGATCCTGGTTCCATGGTTGCGAAATACCCAGGCTTGGAATTGATGGATGGGCTGTTTGCTGCTGGTGGAGCTGCCGTCGGAGAGGTACCTGCTATTTCTGAGTGCGAGCTGGTCAGTTGAGATGTCTGGTTTGTTGCCTTGCCTGCGTCACTTCCAGCAGATGACAGTGAGATGGGTGCGGGATTTGTATTCGCGGCACTTGTCTTAGGCAGAGGGACGACTGTCCTCGTCAATGTTGGGGGAGAGGGAGCAGGATTTTGAGATCCTGATCCGGTTGCTTGATTGTCGTATTGAGTGAAAGTAGCTGTAGCTAACACTGTCGTGGCAGTTGTTAAAGTGCTTTCCTCGCTTGAGGTGCTGGGGAGTGATGATCCCTTTGCTGAGCTTGAAGGGGTTGGTGCACTCACTGCACTTGTACTTCCTCCGCCACCTCCTCCTCCTCCTCCAGCAACAACGATGTCTTCCCCTCCATCCTCGGCCCAGACAACACTGCTAACCAGCCCAGCTGCTCCACCAACATCAAGATCAAAGCTTCCCAGCTGTCCTGAGAAACTCCCGGTCTTGATATCCCGCTTGAGGATAACGAGCTTGTTCTGTGCCTTCAACGCGACGGCAACACGATCTCCAGCTCGGTTGATGGCGAAAGATCTCGGTCCAACACCGCCAGCTGAGAATTTCTGGAGGAGCTTGGGAGTGCCTGTTTTGGGATCGAGGGAGAATGTGACGAGGGTGTCGGATGGAGAGGCTCGGTTCAAGGCGCTTGGTGGGTTGAGTTCATCCATTCGGAAGGAGATGATGAGGAATTTGTTATCCGGCTATGACACCTCGTCAGTGATGTTTCTTCAATAGTGTTTGGACTTTGATCTATCGTTATGGACTTAGGAAAGGGGGTACTCACAGTCAACTTAATCTCCGCCGCTGCAGACCCGGCCGGCAACTCATCGCCTCCAAAGATCGTACTCATGTACACGACTTTAAACATTACAGTCCCCTGCGCGGTATACAAGACCTCATACCCATGCAACATATTCATCTTCTCCATCACAACATACACATATGTCTTTCATCACGAACATCTTCTGATCTTCACCCAAAGTTACCAGGTCGACCTTTCATTGTCCTATGCCAGAACCACGAATTAGAAAACCTTCAAGGATTGCGCAGGAAATTCACCAATGCCCAGGCGTCTTCCACGTACAAAGACTCAAATAACAGGGCAGGCAAAAAGAAAATTCAAATAGAATTAACGAGCGAATATCTCCTCTCGGAGCCAGAACACGAAAGGAAAATGCCACACAAACAACACCCCCATCTACCTGCAAACAGCCCTCCCCCCGCCGCAGCCTCCCGTCTAAACCAACGAGCTTCCAAAGAAAATAATAATGTATTATCTTCACGAGTTGAGAAAATAAAATTTGCCAACCCAAATAAACGTGGGGGTTCCAGATCTTCAGCTGCCTGACTTTGAGCCGCTTCTCTAGATTAAACCCTCCTTCATTCCTCCGGTCAGTCCTTCCCGCTCACCATTATCATGCATACCACTCGGTGCTCTCGGTATTCAAATACCGGCCGGGTATTCCTATTCAATACTATAGGTGTGGCAAGAAGGTTCCAGAGACGCGGGATGACTTAACTTGACTTTGGGTACCTTTTGATCACTTTTTAGTACACATGCCAACCCACGCTCTTGCTGTGGGGTAAGTAAGTAAGTTAGTTGAGAGGTTCACTACAGTGTCGTCCGGAAAATTTGAAAGTTTGAAAAAGAAACAAAGAAAAGGATACATTCGCTAACAAATAAAGAAAAACGAAAACCAAAAGATCAGCACTTGCCGACTCTATAACTAAAAGCATTAAACGCCTAACTCCCAGGATGAAAAGAAGAGGAGGGGGGAAGGTTGGGAGAAACAAGTCTGGATGGAGACTTTCTAAAAGGGTATATTGCATGCATATACAACAGAATATAACATCTCATCTCTCCAATCACCACAACCCTTCCATGCAAGATAAGTCCCGGCTCATATCCCCCCCTCTCTATAAACCCTTCCAAAAAAGAAATCAAAAATGCTGTAATCCTAACCTGCATCCGCAGGAAGGTGAGCCGGTTTGGGCTGAGCGGGGGTTCAAGTCCTTTTTAGTTTTTACTTAGAACCCGTTTCCATTATACGCGATGAGTTTTGTGGTTTGAGCATTGGCTCCGGTGACGTCTGCGCCTGTTGATTGAGCGAGGGCCTTGATGCGGGCGGTTACGGCTGTGGGATCGGTGATCTTCTCAAGTGCCATGAGGTAGGCTGCTAGGCCTGCTACGTGGGGAGACGCTATAAGATATCGTTAGCGATGTTTTTCTCTTTACAATACTTGATATTTGGTAGGAAGGGGAAGGGGGAGGGGGAGGGAGACGTACCCATACTCGTTCCGCTCAACACGGCGCTGGCAGTGTTACTCGTGATACCGACACTCTGGACCTTGACACCGGGCGCGAAGACATCGACGTCGGGACCGAAGTTCGAGAAGCTGGCCTTGGCGTCGTTGGCATCGATGGCGCCGACGGTGATGGCGCTGGGTGCTGAGGCGGGCGATACATTGGCTGCGTCTTGGTTCTCGTTTCCGGCTGCGACAACAACGGTTACGCCTGCTCGGGTGAGGGCTGCGACGGCGGAGTTCAAGGCTGCGGATTTCGAGCCGCCGATTGACATGTTCATTACTGCTTTGCCTGCCAGTCCACGTGCCGTGGCGTTTGTTGCGACTAAAAGGGGAGATTTGTTAGCTTTTACGTTTCTTGACTTTGATTTTTTGGTGGCATGGGTGGGAAGGAGGGATGGGGATATTTACCAAAGTTGAGTCCTGAGATGACGCCCGAGTTTGTGCCTGCTCCGTCTTTGTCGAGGGTCTTGACTGCAACCAACTCGACTTGCTTGGCTACACCAAAGGTGGCTCCTCCAACTGTGCCTGCGACGTGGCTACCGTGACCGTTCTCATCAGTATCGACGTTGTTGACGAAGTTAGCTCCCCAGATTGCACGTCCTCCATATTCCTCGTGTGTGGTGAGGATACCAGTGTCGACAATATATGCCGTAATTCCAGCTCCTGCTGTACTATCGAAAATATATCCTGTCTCTCCTGCAGCAGCGTGCGATATGCGTCTCAGTCCAGCTGGAGCTGCTGGTTGCGATACCAACGCGTTGATCTTGACCTTAGTGTCGGCCTCAATGTACGAAACCTAATCATAACCTTGTCAGCCTTGCCCAAACCTACTTCCTCTGGGCGCGCGCTTCCCCTCCACCAAAGCGCAACCGAACTTAAACTTCAAGGGAAGAAACTTACGTGTGTCATGTCCGCAATATCCATCATCATAGCATCCTCGGCCTCCAGAATCGTTCCTCTCCATCCTTGCATCGAGAAAGGTTCGATGTGGTTTGATAGTGTTCGTCCATCCAGGCCCCGGGCGTGAATACTCCGTTTCTTCATGGCGGTGGCGATCATCGCCCTACAGTTATCCACATCCTCATCCGAGGCGCTGTTGTTGTACACTACGATGTAGCGATTTGAGATGATATCCAAAGCGTCGACATTATTGATCGGAACCCCAAGGCCCTTAAGTCTCGATCCTCCTCTGGGTGTTGGTGAAGCTTGAGCGAATGTGAAGAGTGTGATAAAGAGTGCAATCACCACCGTGACGGCGGAGAGTCTGACTGAAAACATATTGATTTTTGTGAGTTGTTGCGGTTGCAGTTACGTTGCGGTGAATTGAAGGCAGTTACTAAAAAAATGTCGAACCAGCGGATATATAGGACGAAGAACAATGAATAGAAGAAGAAAAAAACAGAGACGGAAGGACGGACAGACGCACAGTCACAGAAACACTATACAACGAACAGAAGAAGTAGAAGTAACAAAGAGTGTGATAAAGGGAGGGCTTGAGAAGGGTATGTATATCGATCAGAGAAGAAGATAGAAAAGGGAAAAGAACTGGAGCAATTTTGAGATTTCCCTTGCCCACTCTTCCACCCCTTTGGACCTCTCTAAGTGGATGCGCGAGAAAGAGCTGTCAATCCCAAGCTCCTCGCTTAGGCCCCCTGAGAAAGCCCCTGGTGGTACTGTACCTGCAGCAGTGCAGCTGCACAAGCGCCAAGGGAAATTCGAAACCACTGGATCTCTATTCCAGGCCGGGCCAAGAAGCCACGCCGTTACAGGATGCCTGCAAAACACCAGAGCCTATTTCAGCCAGTGCCCGCATTCAGCCACGACGTACTGCGACACTGCGACTGTGAGGAGGGAGGGGACTTGAGGGAGGTGAGTGCGACATCACGGAGGATTTGGAAAGCAGGGCATGGCTGGCAGGGCATGGCATAAGGGCAAGCTGCCGTACGCGTGTGTACCGTAACTTGTTTGCAAGCCCTTCTGTCTGGAATCTGAATGGATGTCTGGCTGACTGGCTGGTTGGCGTAATTGGCCCGTTTCAACAGACAGACACACGGGATCCAAGAGATCGCCCTTGCATCAATGATCTCCGAAATAATGGCTGACCGCCCTCCCTCTCGAGTAGCCCTGGGATGAAATATCCACAAGCAGAAGAAGCCTGACGATGTGACTGGATGGTTACTCGCAGGCCACGCACCGCAAAACGAAGGCGAAGCTTCGGAGGGAAAGGAAATCGATGATGAAAAAAGCACACACAGCTTGGCGCAGGACCAAACAAAGCAAACGCATGCCTCCGGGAAATTTGTCTTGTCCCAGCAAGCAGCTTGATTCCGCTTGACTTGGTTTGAATTGATTTGACTGGGCAGCTGGGCCAAAACAATCGGTTTCGTCGTCGTCCTATGTTGGTACGGGTTTGGCCTGTCCGCCTGTCCGCCGCCCAGTAAGCTCCTTTCTCATTCCCCGTCCGTCTGTCGGTATTTGCGCCTGCAACCGAAACGCTGTTTGACTTCTGTTCGCCTCTCGAAGTCCAAGCGAGTTCTCCAAGTCTCCAAGCCCCTCAGCGTGTCCCACCGACAAACACGCCGAGTCTCCCCCAGAATATCCTCCTTCCTTCCTTTCCTTAGTCAAGCTCCCTTACCCACGTGTCTGATTCGCATCGTAAATTACTGTACAATGGAAGCCCGTATTCTCTCACAAATTATCACACAGCGCATCCTGTAGCCGCCGTCCCATTGGCTAAATGCGAATTGATGGCATTGACAGCTGCGTTTGTGCATGGGCCAACGGCGCCGCAATTAAAGAGGCCAATTGGATCTTTCGGTAGCGTGCCTGTCATATTATTGACAGTCAAGTCCTGCATTTGAAATTGAGACGAATTGCATATCGCCGGCCTGGCCATTGAACGGCGTTGGAGGCCCGCGGACGTTTCGAAGCTTGAGGTTCCGGAGGGTCACGTTTTTGATGTCTAGTAAACGGGATAGGTGAAGGAAGGTCCTGCTGAATTTGAGAAAGAGATGATGATATCCAATACAGCCGCCTTCATCATATAGATGGGTCCCAACATGTTGGCCGGGCCAGGTTTTGGAGTTTCCGGCAGGAAGAGTGTTGTTATAGGTGAGGTTCTCGGCTTTGGTGTACTCAATGCGTTTAAAAACACCGTTGTACTAGCCGATAGACCCAAGAGCGATACCGAGTCCGCGATTAAAGACGGAATTAGAGGTCAATATTTTGGTGCTGTTGGATATTGAGGATATCGAATCATCGCTGTTATTGGCATGCCACGGATTGAAAGTGATGTTGTTGAATGGAATGTATCGGTTCCCCTTTTTGAAGGCTTATCAATTGCTGTTGGATTGATTGCTGACGTAGATATCCTCAAGTAAGATATCCTCGTTGCGAATGACCGTCATTTTCCTAACTGGTGGGTTTGTCTCTATATCAGTGACACTTGCCATATTGGACGTTGAATGAATCTGAAGTCGCCATCTACAGAATGGTCCATTCTAAATTATCCTTGCAATTTTCAAGACCAGACATGTTCATGACGGTCTGAATAATGCATATTCTCATTGAAGACAACTTTTCCTTTTCTATCGCATTTGTGAAAAGTATCACTGGCAACGGGTGCGTCGTCTGAACCACAGCATGATGGATTGATTGAACAAGTTCTCTTTTCAAGTCCGTATCCCCGGCACGATTAATCAATGAAACGAACTGGGCGACTATGAAGTAACTGAGAGGGAACTTAATGAAGCAACTGGCTGGCTAGTCTAACGAAGTGCGAGAAATGAAGTGGGAAGTAAAACATGAAATGACAACTTACTAATATATTACCTGATGCATTTCAAGATACCAAACCTAATTTCTTGCTCACTTCCCGTGAAAATACAGCCAGAACAAAGCATATACTAAATGGGCATACAAATGTCCGGTCAGAAACGCGGGGTAGCAAGAAATTCTCCGCAAACTCATCTCTGCTTTTGCGGCCAGCGAAATGATCAACTTGATCGGGGGCTTCAAAGACTATATCTGCATCAAAACCCAGCACTCCATGTACCGATGAGCACAAAATCCATGATCCTTCCAAACCCAAATACCTCGACGACAGCCTTACCCGGAAACTTTCACCCCTGGCATACACTTCCGGTACGGCGCTGTCCCCGGAAAGACAACCCTATCATCGGGACCGAATGAACTTCAACCGACACGAATTCGGAAGCAACCAAGCATTCATCACTCTTGATCAAACAGGCCAACCTCGTTCATCCTGACACTTGACAGGACTCAAACGGTGGCCCATTCGCAAGCCTTGAATCATGCCCAGTGCCTGGTGGTTCCTTGAAGGCACGGCAACCCTACCTTAACCTTAAACCTTACAAATAAAGACGACACACATAACACTCAAATCGAATCCCATCGCATGGTCTGAAAATTGGCTAGGTCAGTCAAATCATGCATGCAGGACATTGTTTCAAGCAGCTCCGGTTTTGTGAAGGGAGTCTTGATGCGAATCCATTCCCTTGCCGCGTCACCTGATCCGCGACCTCGTTCGGGGAGATCAGACGTTCCAGATCTGGGGGAGTGGGACGCGTTGATTCGTCATCTGGAGATCCAAGATCCAAATCCAACATCGGCTGCGCTTGTCGGTCTCGTCTTTGCTTCTGGTGGAAGATGTATTTCGAGATAGAGTTTTGGGTATCTGTGCTCATAATGACTCGGTGCAAGGGATTTGGAACTAGAAGAAGGCGATGGAGGGTTGATGGTAAACAGAGCAACGCGTGATTGTTTTCCTTGCCGAGTGCCGAGACCTTTGGCTTTTGACTGCTGGTCTTGTCCCGACTCCTTTTCAATTCCAGAATCTCCCTTCCATCCACTTCAACTCCTCGCCAAATTGTGTTTAACAAACAAACAACATGCGGAGATATCTCACGATCCTCAATCGACCTTCATTTCGGAGTGACATTGATAGGGAAGCTCACTGGCGCGCGCCATACGAGAATGATATTACCCAGGGGGCCTCGGCAGTGTTCGAAACATCCCCACTCAAATCCCCCGTACTCCCGCAGAAACATCTGACATCTCACATCTCCTTCTTCTCGTCCCTACACCTGAAATGGTTCACCGAGATGCCCTGCATGGCATCATCGAGTAACTGGAGAGAAGATTCTTTTCGATGCAGCTGACGGCGTGGCACCACGCAACTGAACGGTCCAGCGGCAGTGAAGTAGCGCGCCAATGGCTACCAAGCTTCTTCGCCATATATTTCTTCAGTCTGCTGTTTTGCGGGGGATACTCGGTGTTTTTGGAGGCTCCAGATATCATGATGCGGGGTCGGATGTTATTCTGTTTGCTTCACGATACTTTGTTACCTCTGTAGCTTCTCCATGAGAAGATGCGACAGCATCACCTGTTGTTTAATCGAAATATATGTTATATATATACTACCATGAGTACAAACACAATATCTCCTTTCTCCCAATCTCTTTCGAGTATCTTACAATCAAATCTATCATATCATGTGGCATACTGGCAACATTTACATCATCACTGGAATCGCCGTTATTGGCGGTGGCTTGTTCGGTTTTGATATCGCTTCGATGAGCGCTATCATTTCCACACAACCATACCTATGCTATTTCAATCAAGGACCTGATGGTCCTGGCTACAATGACATGGAAACTTGTTCCGGTCCCAATTCTAGCACTCAAGGTGGAATTACAGCTTCCATGGCTGCTGGTTCATGGCTCGGTTCGCTCGTCTCTGGAGTTATCTCAGATCGTCTTGGTCGAAAAACAGCCATTCAAACAGGAGCTATCGTCTGGTACGTCTGCGTCTCTCAACACTAATCTCATCTAACGCATTCAGGTGTGTCGGTTCAATCATCGTCTGCGCATCTCAAAGTATAGCCATGTTGATCGTCGGTCGTATATTCAACGGTGTCTCAGTCGGTATCTGCTCGGCTCAAATCCCAGTCTACCTCTCTGAAATCGCGCCACCAAACAAGAGAGGTCGTCTCGTCGGTACACAACAATGGGCTATCACATGGGGTATATGATCATGTTTTACATCTCGTACGGGTGTAGTTTCTTGACAGGTACCTCGGCCTTCAGAGTTCCCTGGGGCCTTCAAATGATTCCCGCCATCATCCTCGTCTTTGGTCTTCTCATCTTGCCGGAGTCACCTAGATGGTTGGCTAAACATGGTAAATGGGACGATGCTGAGCAAGTCCTCGCTATCATCCACGGACATGGTGACAAGAATGCCGCGGTCGTCGTCCGCGAAATGAAGGCGATCAGAGATGAAGTCGAATTCTACAGCAAGAACTCTGATGTTACATGGACAGAACTCTTCCAGCCAGCAATGCTGAATCGTGTTCATATTGGAGCTTTCACACAGGTTTGTCTACACTTCCCCTGCTCATCACATCTAACAAGTCATAGATATGGGCGCAACTTACTGGAATGAATGTCATGATGTGTAAGTTCTCCCCTCGACACTTTGACCTCCACTAACCCACCACAGACTACATCACATACGTTTTCGCAATGGCCGGTCTCAAAGGCAACAACATGCTCGTCTCATCATCAATCCAATACATCATAAATGTAATCATGACTATCCCCGCCCTAATCTGGATCGACCGCTGGGGTCTACGTCCCATGTTCCTCATCGGCGCCCTCCTCATGATGACATGGCTCTTCATCAACGCCGGCGTAATGGCAACCTACGGTCACGCTGCCCCCAAAGGCGGCATCAATGGCATCGCCGCTGAATCGTGGGTCATGTCAGGCGCGCCCGCAAAGGTAGTAATCGCATGCTCCTACCTCTTCGTCGCCTCCTTCGCGCCAACATGGGGACCAGCATCTTGGATCTACCCGCCCGAACTCTTCCCCCTCCGAGTCCGCGGGAAGGCCGTGGCGCTCAGCACCTCGGCCAACTGGGCGCTAAATTTCGCACTGGGCTATTTCGTACCGCCTGCTTTTGAAAGCATTCAGTGGAAGGTGTATATTCTGTTTGGGGTCTTCTGCGCGACGATGTTCGTGCATGTTTTCTTTCTGTTTCCGGAGACTGCGGGGAAGAGTCTGGAGGAGATTCAAATGATGTTTACGGATAGGAATGGGATTAGGTACTTGGGTACGCCGGCTTGGAGGACGGGGGTTGTGAAGAGGGGTGTGGATGGGGGTTTGTTGAATGAAAAGGAGGCGCATGGGGTGTATCATGAGAGAAGTAGTGATGAGGAGGTGGGCGTGTTGCAGCAGGTTGAGAAGTAAGGCGGTCTTTGAGTAGGGCGTGATTGGCGAGGGTTGTAGTGCTTATGATTGATATGGTGATGGTAATGATTGGAGTTGGTGGAACGTTTTTTACTTCGTGCATATAAAGCCATATCTTGTTCTCAATAATTCTAATTTGCTTGCGGCAAACCATCTGCTCCCCCCATCGTTCATTTAAGCCCTCACAGTCCCTCGACAGCGCAACATGTCATTCCACTAGAGAGGGCTCAATCGCTGGCTTACTGCTTCACTGTGATGGCTCAGGCCCTGTTTCATCTCACAGAGAAAAGCTGGTGTGTTCTAACGGTGGATTTTAGACGTATTTTAATTTCTACTCATATCCCACTAAAAAACTTGTCATGTTGCCAAAACATTGACATGGCGGTCGACACTGTCTAAGATTCCAAGACTCCGACTGAGTAAACAAACGACAGTCCCTGCTCGTGGAAAGTCAAGGATCCGAAGGGAACGACATGCTATCCTGAATAATTAGATACAACTAGAGCTTAGCGGCAAGTCCAGTCTCTTCCAAAGAGGATTGTGCCATATTCCAGAAGAGAGAAAGTGGAGACTGTTGATTGTTTTGTTGACTTGGAAGCGAGCTAGACAAGGGGTGGGTCTCGTCCCACTACCACAGCGGAATTTATATATTTAAGATCGCGACGTCAAGCTCCGACACGACCTCACCTTTCAATCAGCTTTTCAATCGCACCGTGCTCGGAGTATGTTGCCTCCTCTGTGGTCATTCGATCTCTTCTAGGCCCCGACAGCAACCAGTAGTCAAATGTGTACGTCTCCTCAACCATCTCTTCCTTCTCCTTCCCCTACAACTAGGGGCATTTTCTATGCGCCGCCCAGCTCCCCCAATCCTCAATCAGGGTTTTCAGAACGGAGCATGTTGACATTTGATGGCTTTGGTCAGCAGTACGCTCATCTCTCAGTCGTTCACCTACGCGATTTCCGTGACGCTTCAACGCCTGCGCAAAGAGCGGATCACACATTATTCCAGCCTTTTTCACAGCTCCTTTGAATTGGTGCGAGCTCCTAATTCGATCTCCTATCTGAAGGTTCTCAAGCTATGTGTAGCGACCCTTACTTGACGTATTGTGTCAGCTGCCAGATTGACGATAGCGTGGAATCGCGGTAGGTAAACAAATCAGGTGAGCAATCTCATATGCTCCACAACATCTCTCATGATAGTTTTCTACCTTCAGCAGTCTGTCTATGTCTCTCTATTTCTGTTTCTAGCTCTCCTTCAATTTAAACTCCTTTCGTCTTTGGTTTTTACACCTTTCGATGACATCATTTGTTTGCTTTCACAGCCTCGCGGTCTGTTTGTCAGCTTCTCTTCTCATCCACAACTTCTCGTCTTCGACACAAAAAGCTCTAGTTACTATGCGCCCCAAGGTCTTTGAAGCACGATGTATTAGACTGCCCTGATACTGCGGCAACAACTACATGCCACCCCAGTCTGCTCCAGGGTGGTCAGGGATTTGGTTAGATCTCAGCATCATCTTGGTAAAGTTACAACCAGCTGAACCCGACAGTTGAGGTTAAGTAGCATCGATATTACACCTAATGACGCTCTCCCGGTGTGTTGGGAAGTAGGATTGTCCTGGGCATGACGTTAAAAGGCCCCTCTCCCTCTCGACCCCCCATCTCGAGAGTTCTCGGCAGCAACCCCACTGCATCTCGTGTCTCTGCTGCAGAAGGCGAGGCAATTCTGGTAAACTCTTATTCAACAATCTTCAAAAGATCTTCTCTGACTCATGCAGATACCCAAACCATCCTCAATCCGAAGTACGATACTCACCCAGCTTCAACCAAACTATTCCAACGAACTCGTTCACATTTCCACATTTCGGCATTCCAGCAAGCTGTCTTGTTCTTCAACACAGTCAACGATGTTCGCTCCATCATCACCAGTCCAGATCATTAGAACCACTCAGTTCTAATCATTGCCAGCACCCGGTAGCATCCAGATGACAAGCACGAAGGAGCCACTACAGCCCACTATGATCCAAGCAAGCAAAACCCCTGCCAATTTGTTCACTCTGTCCCAACGCCAGAACATCAACAAAATAAGCCAAAGAAATTTGCCTGCAACTACATCCAGCCAATCGATTTCTTCATAACAAGCTGTTCGCTGCACGAACACCCCCGTTCCGATGAATTTGTTTACGCTCCAATACTCTCAGCTGTCTCAACTTTCTCCTTGGTCGTCAAGACCCTCCCTACAGATCTGAAGGATCGAATTTCATGAACGATGTCCACGCAGGGGAGTTCAGATGCAAAGCTCGGTCTCTATGAAGAAAAACTCAACTTTGCTTCGAATGCTTCACCAATAGGCATGAAAGACTATTCCCTCGCACCCGAGACAGTCAAGATATCAATTACAAAGTTTCCAAGCAAGAGCGATTCCAGGAAAGCCTTCAGAGTTCCAGTCTATCGGTCCAGGAAATTTCATGTGTCCTACCGACGGCAAAGCCTTCCCAAGTATCACAGCTGTGATTGACCATCTTGTGGATGCAATCATGCAAGATTCCGAACATAACTGAGCTTGTGTGCTTTGTGGCTTTGAATTTGACGCTCCAAAGCAAGCTTCGCGAGCCATGAAAAGGACATATTTTCGATCAAGAAGTCTCGAGTTTCCTGTTCCCTTCCTCGCTACCCTACCCCTCATTCTTGGCCCCCAACAGCTACCTAGGTAGGCCTTCCCACCAAAGCACCCAGCCTAGCCAATCATTGGACGAATAGTGCATTGGCGTCCAGACAGAGTGCCAAATTGTTGCAGGCTTTAAATACCTACATAAGTAACACCAGCCATCAAATATGATAGGGCTTGTGGTTTAGTGGTATAATACTCCCTTAGCAGGCCTGAAGCAATTCAGTGACAGATATGAATATATCTGGGAGTGGTCCGGGGGTATGTGAAATCCTCTGTCCCATTGCCCCAAAAGCATTCATTCTAACCGAACTTCAGTTCGATTCCCCGCGAGTCCAATCGCGAATGTTAAATTCATTCAAATGTCCCAATTTTTTAGCTTTTTTTTTGGCTGGTTTATTGAAGGAACGAAGGTTGTGTGTGATGGGGTGGTGCTTGGTGATACGCTAGCGAAGAATCGAAAGTGGGGGTGGGCTAGAGGATTCTGGGCGGTGTCCTGCTAATGCTGGTTGGATACCGCTGTTATGTGCGGAAGAGAAGCTGGTGGATCGTCCCTTCGGTTCAAAGAATAAGAGAGCGGGTTCTCAGCGATAAAAAAGTACAAGTTGTCGTTAATTTTTGTGAAGGTCGAGTTGGTTTCCTTTTGTGGAAACTCATGCCAGTACAGTTTCTGGTGGTGGCCAACACTTCAGGATGACAGTCACTTACCGCACTCAACGAATTCTATCTTGGCAAAAACGTACTTTGAGCAATTTCAGAAGACTGAGAATGTAGAAGAGTGGCAAGAAAGTGTTTGTTCTATCAAATTACCAAATCCCAATCAAGCATGACGTTTTGGGGTCGTGGGTCGTCAAGTGTCCACCACTGAGTCCTGCATCCTTTCCACAGCTGTTGCAGTATTTTTACTCTTCCTTGAAGCGAGGAAGTCTTTCATTTAGATGAAAGGACTCGATTTTTGTAACAACCCATCACGGCGATATCGCAAAGAATTAAAGCTGCAGGTTTTATGTGGTAAGACACAGGACTAGATTGTATTTTCGGGAAATCAAGCCGGATTGACATCAAGCATCCAACGAGCCCAGGAGCAGACCGCCACAAAATTGACCCATCAGCACCAACCAGCAACGATAAAACCATCATAAATTCATAAGATAGCCACAAAACACCATCCCTCCAAACCAAAAATTCAAAGGGTATCAAGAAAACGCCGCAATCCCTCACCCCCCTCAAGGCAACTCCACAGGTCCCTGCGGCCTCACATCGCTCCTCAACTCTGCAGGATATCTGTCACTCCTCGGACTCTTCTGACTCCCCTCCATCTCACTAATAGCCGTCTGCGTACTCATGCGATTCGATTTATACCTCGGAAACCTCCCATCGACCCCGGCGGTGCTAGGCGGACTCAAAGGCGGACTTCCAGGTGGTGAAGTCGTCCATTCCAACCTCTTATTCGTCTCTGCAGCTTCCTGCAATTGTGCCTTAACCACCAATCTCGCCACAAGTGTAGCCAAAGCATCCTTCAAAGTCTTCCGAACGAAGCGGGTCATCAAAAAATTGCATTTCACTTAACAAAAAAAGGTGTCAGCAACAAAACCAAAATCACAACCGAAATAAAAACCCCAACAAGATAAAGATGGAAAATACAAGACTCACTCTCAACATCCTCCCTCAAATACAACCCACTAATCGGAGCCCCAATCCCAATCTCCGCTGGCATAACCGGCTCCCCAGGCATATTCCCCCCCAACGTCCACTTCTCCTTGATATCAAGGCCCATGGGCGCATACACATGATTCTGCAGGCCATTCGCCAGATCGTGAAAGCAGGCCTTGAACGACACCTTGCCCTTGTACCCGGGCAGGTAGCTGATCGTATCTGTGATCTGGTACCACGCGCAGTGGTACTCCTCGGGCGTCGCCTCGGGCGGAGGGTTGATGCGATGACGCTCCGTGTGCGCCGGGTTGAGATCGATCATCTCGAGGTGATCGTGAAGGGTTTCGAGGACGGTTGAGCGTGAGACTCCCGGGGGGAGGGGTGTTATTGTCGTGAATAGTGTTTTGGGCATCGTGGTGGATGTTGTGTGATGGGGATGTGTGCGACGCGGAATTCCTGGAGGATGGGATGGGAAGGGAAGAAGGCCTTTTTGTTTGACGAGAAGCAGGGCTGGCCTCGTAATCTGACGTGAGCGATCAGCTTCCCTGTAAGTTGTCGGAGCTTGGCGGCGGGGTGATTGATAGAGGCTTTTGATGGGTTGGCTTTTTGTTAGCTTGTTCTGTGTCCTGAACTTCAACTTCAGCTTGGGAGGTGTGCTGAGAAGATCTGTCGGGCTGAAAGAAATCTTTATTAATTCTGGTTTCTATTGTTCCGTTACATTTCTCAGCATCATCAAGATGACGATGATGCCAAGTGCCAACCCAGTAGTCGGCAAACAAAGATCATATGGCGTGGCGAATTGGGCAATGCCCCGATTGATGATGCGCCACTTTGTGATATTTGTCAGGGAACTCCTTGGGAGTGATTCGAACCTGGCTTAGTTGAGCAATTATTTCTACTTCTTTTTACTGTACTCTAAGTAAAAGCATGTCTCGCAGGTGAATTTTCTAAGATAGAGTTACCAGATTGTCATGATACCCCGCAATACCCCTGGGAAAGGATCGATAAGGTCCCGAAAGTAAGGAGACGAAGGCTAAATGTCTTGGATTCCTGATCGCTAGAAGCAGAGGCGTTGAGGAGGCGTGCAGGATTCTTTGCAGCACCTCATTAGTCTATTCGATTGTCCTCCTTTACTGCCTGAGGTGCAAGTACGCTTCAATCTGTTGTCTGACTGTTCTCATGTTTGTTTTGTTCGAAATCCCTCATGATCAGAATTGTTTTCATGAAGTCACAATTAACGATACAATTAAACATTCTCGGATTAAGACTTCCCGTTCACATCCCGCGATATAGCGCTGCTGAGCCGGCATCACGAGTTACCGAATCAAGTAGTGCGAGATTTCCTTGTTTACGATAAAATGTTAAAAGGCAGACGAAAGCTCTCTTGTGGCTCGATAAAAAGCTTGAGGAGATGATCTGCAGCCCGATTATTGACTGTCGTCCATTTGTTGGTGGACACAGGCTGTTTAGCGAGAGGTTCTTCCGGGTTGGAGTAGCTAGATGGGAAGGAACGATTTGATTACTTATTAGGCGAATGATTCCTGATATAGAAAGTATGGGACAAGATAGGGAAATGTAAAGCATTTGAAAGTTGCACACTCAAGCATGATTTACTTCTTGTTTTGTCCCCTCTCCCTCCTCCGCGTTCCTCAGCATGTAGTTGTGGATAGATTGATAGCTTTGCTCTTTTCAGATCCCTTGCGACTTCTCATTCTTTGGTATTTCTACAACGAACAACTGCAAAACAGATCTAAGAATACTAACCCTAATAATGATTGGCTTCTCGTTGATTTACCAAACACTGCTAAATCTGTTAAGTCTGCTCACACTACACCAGATTTTGAATGACATCACTGGAGGACTTCTGACTGGCGGGTTTCTCTGGGAGATCAATAATATTACAGGATTGAGAAAGAATATTCGAATTTGAGATATCTGATGACTAAGGCTATTCTGTCCTTCTAGTTCAATCTAAATTGTCTTGCCTCGCTCCCTTCGTCTTCATCTTGGAGTGGCAGACTTAGGAAATATCGTAGCCGAGAATCGATTTTTGGCGTCAACAATACTTCAATCTTTCTAGATCAGTGAGAAGTGAGTCAATTCCAAAGAACAATATCTTTCTTATAACATCAAATCCTGTTTAACTGATGCTACTTTAGGGCATCACCCATTTCTCCTCACAAGGTGGCGATAATCAACCTCGCATTTGTAGGCTCAAGATCTTACTGAAGAGTTTAATTAATTTGGTCTATTAATACAAACTCGGGGGCGAGTTTCCAACTACCAAAAACTCACCCTCTAAAATGACTTGACAGTGAGTCTTTCTGACGTTTTATCTTTGGTCTGCTTCAAAAGAAAGTTGTCTGATTCCCAAAACTGTCCCTGTCCATCCTCTACAATGTATCCTGATTAAATAGCGATTGCAACTTCTTGCAACCCATCATAGTCTCTACAAGCAAATCACCAGCGATCCCAGCGCTCCCAGAATATTCTCCTCTAACACATAATATTGATTGACTGACTTCTTACTCAGCCATGATTTGTTGAGCTGGCGCCACAAGCGAACATTTCAGCTGAGGCTGAAAGCTTCTTCCTCCAACCTCACCTCATCCCTCCAAGGTCAAGATGTCTTGCTCCTTCTTCATTAATTTCTGGAATTCTGGACCTCAATTTCCCATAATCAGCAAAGTAACTCCCCCTTTTCCTGGCTAGGAGACTTCAAAATCTTACTCTGGACAGATGTCACAATAGCGGGGTAATCCTCCCGAGGCAAACCCAATTAAGGCCCATGAACTAAATCCATCAAGAGCACCGTTCCAACACTAGAAGGTTAGTATGAAGTTGATCGGGGAGTTCAAAGTAGAGCCCTGGGATTCAGTATGCTCCTAGATCTTCTGGGGATTCAAAGCCTGCTAGTTGCGTGTTTTATGCTGGCTTTCTTGGCTACCCATCCTCAATGGGTCCGGATATCAGGAATCCCTGATGGAAATCTAGAGCTTGAAATTTCATAAGCAGTACTTTTTTTGATTTTCTTCCTTTTGTCCTTTTTAAACAATACCATACCGAGTTATGCCCGAGCTGTCCACCAAACTGTCCAAAACGTTTGACGGCAGGAATTGCCTTTCTCATCTCCTGAACATGGGCCGATTGTTTTTGTCAAAAGTCTACTTTATGTAGAGGCAGGTATGCCGAGAAAAGACAAACTTTAGATCAACATCCCGCGTCTTTACCCCGCTTGCTGACGCTCGGCTTGGATCAAAATGAACTACAGAAGGTAGCATCAAGATAGTGGATGTACTTTGCCCTGCAACATCAGTTCTTATGTCTCCCAACTCGGAAAACACTACCGAAAATTCGACAGGGCTTTCGATTCTTATTTTCAAGTGGCAAGGATTTCATCGACACAATCGGGAGCAATGCCAGCTTCCCCGAGTCATACTCGATATCTAGCCACTATACTATCACAAAAGAACCACTCGACCGGTACACACCGCTTCATCCGCAATTCCGGGTCGGCCAGACGGCGAACCACCCGTCTTTCTTCATAACGAGAGGCCAAATCTCAAATACCTGCAGGTCTGGCCCCTCACATGTTCATAGATGGCTTCAACCTAGGTCCCTTAGACTTATTTCCGGATCGCGGGGTAGTGGTGGGGTTGCGGCTAGGTCCATGATCTCCGAGCGGCTATGCCAATGAGGCCACCCACAGATTCTACATGCGGATGCTATCAACAACCCCTCACCATGAACCTAATGCATCACAGTGCATTATCAGGGACAACCAAGTTCTGGAAGAACCAATAAGATTTTCTCTTGCAGAACTTTCGGTATCGTTCCGCACCTGATCATGGATCGTCTGAGTGATACTGGAAGAGCATTTTAAAGCTCCCTTCTCCCCCGTTCAGAATGCTTTCCTGTCAGTGCCTATACCCAGTCTGATCCAAATATACCATTTCACAAAAAGGGAAACAAGAATTGCAACAATGGGATCCGTTCAACCAGTCCAAGAGCTCGATGTCCTGCTCGTTGGAGCAGGCTTCGGCGCATTCACAATGCTGAATAAGTAAGATACCGCTCGAAACCCCTGAATATCGAGAGGAAAGACTAACCAACCAGACTGCGCAAACAAGGCCTCAAAGTAAAGATTTTCGAAAAAGGTTCTGCTTCCGGAGGGATCTGGTATTGGAACTGCTACCCAGGAGCTCGTGTTGATAGTGATACGCCCATCTACCAACTCTTCGACGAAGAGCTATGGAAGGATTTCACATTCAAAGAGCGATATGCTGGCTGGAAAGAGCTGCGAAGATACTTCAATCATGTGGAGAAGGTGTGGGAAGTCAACAAAGACACCGAATTCAACATGCACGTGGACAGCGCTCACTTCGACGAGAGCACTAACCGTTGGCAAGTCGAGTGTTCGGATGGCACTCAAGTCTCCTGCAGATGGTTCATCCCATGTATCGGATTCGCTTCCAAGAAGTATACCCCTCCTGTCAAGAATCTCGGAGACTTCAAGGGGGACGTCTACCACACAGCTGTCGTAAGTGATACCCAGCTAGTCTTCAAAATGCTTCCTCGGCATACTAACGCTCCACCCATATAGTGGCCACAGCATGATGTTGGAATGAGAGGCAAGAGAGTTGGGCTTATTGGGACCGGTGCCTCTGGCATTCAAGTCGCTCAAGAAATCGGACCCAAGGTCAAGAACCTCACTGTCTTCGTCCGAACTCCCAACTACTGTCTTCCCATGCGTCAACATCTCCTCGACGAGCAAGACGAAAAGAGTAAGAAAGAGAGCGGTTTCTACGAGAAGCAATTCCAAGCCACTCGCGGCACATTCTCTGGATTCACCTACGACTTCTACGACAAGGACACCATGGACGACTCTCCCGAGGAAAGAGAGGCGAAATTCAACGATCTGTGGGAACAGGGAGGCTTCCGCTATTGGCTCAACACATACAAGGACATGCTGTTCGACCAGAAAGCCAACGACGAAGCGTACAAGTTCTGGTTCAAGAAAGTCCGCGAGAGGATCCCTGATCCCGAGAAGGCCGAAATCCTGGCGCCGACCAAGGCTCCGCATCCATGGGGGACCAAGCGTCCTTCCCTCGAGCAGAACTACTACGAGGTCATGAGCCAGGACAACGTCAAGATCGTCGACGTCAATAAATCGCCCATCGTCGAAGTCACAGAAACTGGTCTCATGCACAAAGACGGCTTCGAGGAACTCGATATTCTGATCCTAGCTACAGGCTTCGACTCTGTCACTGGCTCGCTCGCTCAACTCGATATCCGCGGGACGACTGGTGGAACGATCGCAGACCACTGGAAAGACGGCACTAAGACAAGCATGGGTATCGCCATCCCCACTTTCCCAAATATGTTCTTCTTGTACGGCCCTCAAGCACCAACAGCGTTCAGCAACGGCCCTAGCTGCACGCAGTTCCAAGCCGAGTTTGTCGAGAAGGCCATCAAGCTCGCGACCGAAAAGGGCATTACCCGACTCGAGAGTACGCCCGAGACCGAGGAGGACTGGACGAGACGCATGCACGAGAAGTGGGATATCACGCTCTTCCCACTGGCCAAGTCCTGGTACCAAGGCGCGAACATCCCAGGTCGTAAAGTCGAGCCTCTCAATTGGGCTGGTGGCATGCCAGAATATCGCGCGAGTCTGGATAAGAGTCTGGAGAATAATCTCCAGGGATGGAAATACTCGACGGCGAAGGCGTAAGGGAATGGGAATTTCTGTTAGGAAATTGTTAAGATAATGAGATTTGTAAATATGATTTTGGGTAGGTAGCGGTAATTGGAATTTGATTCATTTGATTCATTTGATTGAGAGGACCTTCGTGAGAAGTCAACACCTGTGGCAGAAATTAGCGATGGTCAATTGACCTTCCATGGGATCATAGCCATGTTTGTTCCACATACTCACTGTGTCCTCAAACGATAACACACTACCGGTGACTATAATTCCTATCGACAACCATGTCCTCCTCGATCCTTCTCCAGTCGAACAAACCACTAGGAGGCTCCTCGCCAGGCCATGGCAGACCAACCAATCCTCAAAGCCCCGATCGATCTCTATGCAGTCCCACACCCGCCGTTTGAATTGTAGTAAGAAGCTGCAGAATATTCCTGCGCGGAATCACAATAACGATGGAACGCACAACCGAGAATAGAAGCACAAT
This sequence comes from Cadophora sp. M221, assembly GCA_017366145.1. NCBI lineage: Eukaryota > Fungi > Ascomycota > Leotiomycetes > Helotiales > Ploettnerulaceae > Cadophora > Cadophora sp. M221. The sequence goes on from JAFJYG010000503.1 coordinate 34,070, forward strand.
GTCCATGATCACTCAATCGAGATCGAAAATGCTTCCAGGTTCAGAACAAGCCGTAAATCATGTATCATTAATTCGTCGGACTACCTTCCAGCATCCCGCTCTCCCCACTCCACCCACCGCCTGATAACCTCATCGACAGCCTTGACCCCATTCCGACTAGCATCGACCTCAAACCATTCTCTATGCTCCCTTCCACAAGCTTTGCATTTCACATCCCCAAGGACTCTCTGAGCATTCAACTCGATGTGTATTAATCGTTCCACTTTGTGTGCATTTGGAACTTTCCTCGGCGTTCTCGGCAGCTCATTCACATTGGTATCGGCGAGAGCCGTAGCTTGATAGGGATAGTATCGAATGAGGGAAAGGTTGTACCCGCATTGCTTGGTCCATTGATTTAAACGTCGGTATACATTTTGAGCTCGGCCGATTTTGAGCAGTATAGTCTTCTTATTTGCGGAGTCTGGGAGGGTGGTCGAAAAGGCGTTTAGAACATCTGACGTTCTCCGTTGTCCGGGTATAGGTCGAGCCGGTGATGTAAGTAGAGTAGATGCTGTTTCTGAAGGTGGTGCTGCAGAAAGTGACTCTGGCGTAAGCCAAAACATGTAGATGTACCCCTCAGTATCCAACTCGGAAACTGGTTTCGCCAACTCTGCCAGGAGCTGAGCGGTTGTTTGCGGAGATGCAGATGTCGGTATCAGCGAGAGGAACTCCCCTGTTCGTGAAGAGGGGTCTCGAATTATGGAAGGACGGTGGTTCGTGGGGTGTAGATTCGAGGATGCTTTAACAACCTTTGGTGGTATTGGTGCCGTTGTTCGTCTGCCATGCTTATTACTTGCTGGTCGAGGGGCCCGTTTGGTCTCGTCTGCAACTCCTATACAGCAGAATAGACCCAGATTGCTGGCAGGTTGTGGTCGTGGCCTTGGTCTCTCTGGTCGTGAGCTTTCAGTCGTTGGTTTCTCTGGCTCAGGCCTGGGGACTGGCTTTCGACGTTTCTCTTTCTTCCGCTCTTCAACTTCCAATAATCCAAGCCTATCAATCAGAGTATCGACGCTTGTTCGCTCCCGGATCGTAGCAGACTGCATTCCTTGCGGTGAAGCTCCAGGATGGGCTGCTGCTTGATTCTTGTGCTGCCAACAGTACGCATCTGGACTCGGCGGCCTCCCAGGACTCGATTTCTTCCGCGGACTCGGACTCGGCGAGGTTTGTGGTGATTTCCCAAGTGCTCTTCGGCATGGTGTTCCACTCGTAGTGAGACCACGACAGTGTGCGTCTGGGTTCTTCGAGTCCGACCTCTGGAGAAGAGACTCGGGCGTGTGAGGGATGTAAGGTGCCATTCTGCTTGTTAATTCAAAGAAAAATGTACCAACCTGGGAGGCAGTAATATATTACTGTCAGTATAGAAACCTTGGAACGTGGCAGTGACGAAGACCAGGACGTGAATCCATCATAGCCAGTGATTAATTAGAGACGCGTTGAGAGTGAGAGGAGGCTGGGGACTACAGACGTGGCTGGGAAATTTAGCGCGAGGCAGATTTCGCTTACTCGTGAGCACGTGACTAACCTCAAAACAAGCCAATCTCTTTCAATCCATCAGTCTTCGTCTTGGGTTTCATGGATTGTGCCAATATCATGACTATCTTGGGTACACTTTAAAAACTCTTAAAATCGATGCTGAGATATCATGATGCAACATATGCCACAATGAGGACTATCCCACTGGATTGCCTTTTCTATCTTTTGTCGAGAGAGTACCTCCCCAAATGTGGTGTCGTCTTGGAGACTTTAATTGTACGTCCAGCACCGGAATTATTCAGCACGTTGAAATTGATACCAATCGTACCTAAGTAAGAAGAGAAGATTGTGTGATGTTTATTAAATTTAAGTTGCTTCGCTAGAAAATAAACAATTGGGCCAGTAAATTATTTCCTCTTGTTCTTGATGATTACGGCCTTGGCTTTCCCACCCTTCACCCTCCTATACTTGAGGAATCAGAAAAAGAAACGAGTCTCTTTTGAATAGTTCGGTTTTTTATGTTTTAAACCCCCAATTGCCCAGTCCGAGCAGAGTTGGGCTCAAACCTATTCAAGTCCTACTCATTGCTGCTCGCCGAGCCATTGCTTGACCAAGCACCCGCTCTTTCTATTGTCTTCTATCTAGTCTATCCCACTGTTCAACAGACCCCGTCTTCCAGCATCCCAAAACCACGTCGTAGAAGAGGAAGTCTCTACTATAATCAAGCGACCTGGAACATCGAACCACCTATTGACAACTATCACCAAGTCATCTATCTATATTAGGGTTACGGGACCAAAATTTATTGGGCTGAGACATAGGGCAGACATGAATCGTAAGCCTTCTGATCATCTTGAACAGGCGGAACCAGTTGTTGCCGTTTTTGGTCATGTGGTCCACTAGAAACGAATCGCTATGCATCAACTGAAGGTGTCGCAGCTGAGGGCTCGTGACATCTTTGTAGAGTATATCTAGTAAATGGATGGGATCTTGGACTTCATAGCAGCTAAAAATCAGTTAGTTATATTATACCTAAAATACCCTGTGGTTGTTATTGAGAGTAAGTGAGGGGCCGGCAGGTGCATTGGCAGAATAAGAGGCAACTGATAATGGAAATTTGACTTACTCGAAGATGAGATGCCATATACTCTGTCTGGCTAGCAGAGGCTGCAGAGGATAATTTGCGAGGTCTTGATACCGTTGGTGATGCAACAAGAATGCACACGTCTTGTACATTACCCCCAGAGCTTCACGGTAGATCATCAGATCACCACCACGAAGTGCGTTGATAAGAAGATGACCATTCAGCAGAGTTGGTCTCCCTCCTTGATCAACCAGAGCTTCACGGTTGATCTTCAGACCACCCCCACGCAGCTCGTTGACGGAAACATCACCACTTGGCAGAACTGGTCGCCCGTCTTGATCCACCAGATCCGTGCTCTAAGAAACTTCCGCGAATATTTGACATCTAATTTCTCGTGGGAGGAGACGAAACCCGGGTGCAATTGTAACTTTCGAGTTGGTGGTGTCTGATTTGAGGATGGTTTCGGAATTGTGGAGGTGGCAATCTTTAATAGTGGAGTTCTCTATCGATGCGTTACTCAACTTGCTGTCACTAATCTTCGAATTATAGATGCGGCTAACCTCTACGATGGTAAGCTCAATAGCGCTCGAGTCAACCTGCGAATGATAGACATGCGATCTCTGGATAGTACAAGACTTAAATGTAGATCGCCATACCATTTTTGGGTCAGGAGGATTATCGAGGGGGCCCATTATCTTCTTTGGTGCAGCTAGTTAATATGCAGCCTTTCAAGTCGCAGTTGATGACGGTGCAGTCTTTGAGGTTCATGTTTACGAGCATACACTCACGGAGATCCTGAGAATCAACGGCGAGGTAGTGAATGGCGATATTCAGCAAGGTGCCGCCATTGTCCAAGAGTTCTTTGAGCTGGGAAAATGTGACCGGAGTCGAGGGCACCTGTGTGGTAGTTCCGATCCTGGTCTGAGGGGTGAATGCTTTGTTGATAGACATATTTTGCACTGTTGTGGATTGGTGTCTGGTTACTTTTAGGCTCCAGAGGTATTTTGTTAGAACAAGAATTGAGTATTTCCTGTTTTTAAAGCAGACAAAATAGACTGTTTAATCTAACGATAGAATTACTTCATCCTTTCAGAGGTGGAAGAAAAAAAGCTGCTCTGCCGCCGCTTGAACAGTCCACCTGCATTATTTTCAATAGTCTCATTATAGTCAGACCCAAACAAGCTGAGTAGAAAGAATCTTTTCTTTGAATTGCGTTAGGCTTTGAAGCTGAAATTGCCCTACACTTCCTCAGCATTTGAAAAAGCAACTAAAGCAGCTCAATGTATCAAATTCAGAACCACGTCATACGGTGTATCTTTAGTTCGGGTCTTCTCCCCCTTACCGACATCCCTCACCTCCCTCCGCCCAGACGCGTTTTGGAGTCCTTCCCAAGCCTCTCGACACTTGAAACCCGGCGTCCAAGTGTCAAAGAAAAAGTTGAAATGAAGGAACAATTGTGCAGTATTCGTATAAGGTGATATTATTTTCCAGAAGATGACCCGACATGCCAAGACTTTGTATCCTTTCCAGCTGCAAACCGCTGCCGCGGCAAATCTCTGGGTGGTGGAGTCAGCCTAGCGCGTAAACAACTCGCTTAACAAACACAACAAAACAAAACCAAACCACCCCCCCAAAAATTGAAAAAAAAAACTGCAAAAACTCCGGATATTTCCGTCGTGAGGAGATATCCTTAGAAAACCTAATGGAATAGGTTATTTGAAGCCAATCGTTTACCCAATCCTTCTTTTATAATATGGTGCGCCGAATCAACATCCAATCAAAGACAGGGGAGCGAGGTTATTCACTATTGCCAGGAGCTGAGCTACTCCTGCTTTACTTTCCCTAGGGATGTCTGATGTTTGAGTTTTTGATGAGCTCCCGAACTCTACTAGTTTGCACCAGAAGAGCTGTTGATGAATACTTATATCGATATTTCGCTAGATAAAAATGTCACTGCTGAGAATTTTTCTGTTGGGGAAGCAGCGGGCCCAAAGCGCTCCAGAACCCAGGAAGCGCGTTATGTTTATCTGCCCCAACAGAGACACGTCTGAGCAGACTCTGTAGGAGTAAGGTCTTGAAGAATTTGCAAAGTAGGCGTCTTGGGGACTCCAGGCTGGAAGAACATGGGAATTCCCCTTCAAGCACCGGCATGTCCCCCCCCCCCTTTTTCCCCCCTCACTCGTTACCTTGGTCGTTTACGTCTTTACCCTGTCTTTCCAAATTTACCTGTATGCGTTCACATTATATTGGGGTCTTCATCATGTTGCGTTGGAGTCGAAAATAGGGTTTGGATTCATCGAAAGGTTACTCCATATCTTGCATTCAAGCAACTGGAAGCCTTAAAGTCCCACTGCTTCCCGGATCGACACTCCAAGCCAGTTACTCACTCAATACCTGTTCTAAGAACAAACTGTCTAGGACTAATTTTGGACGATCTTCTGCCTCCACTGGTATCTATCAACAACCTCGTCGCGATTCCTCGTCACCAGTGAAAAGCCATCAGACAGATCGGATATGGTACTTATTCTAACCAATCTATACACATGCTACGGGCAAGCCTGATTGGGAGTAGCAGTCACCAGCAGGATAAGCTGAAAGTTGAGGGAACCATAGTATTGAAGAGTATAAACAAATCAATCATTGAGAACGAACAAAGTTTCCACAGAGACGTAAGGAATACCGGAACCTATATGCAAATACAAACCGCTCTACCCAGACCAAGCCAGAAGCTGACCTTCCCTCCCTCCCTCGACACCTAGAACAACATCCTCCCCCCAACCTAACCCTGATAAATTGCACTCTCCACCCCTGCCCAAAGCCCCATAACATGCGCATCAGCAAACGGCACAATCTGACTAGCCACCATCCCACCAACCCCCCTCTCCC